>JBAMYA010055136.1:0-30226 GCA_037176975.1 Arrhamphus sclerolepis | reverse complement strand
GTTATATTTATTGCTGATTAGAAAACTATTTACAGGACAGCATCAGCATTGAGCTTCAGATCAATGGTTTTGATCATGATAGCAAAGAAACTATTTACAGAACAAGTTTTGCAACACTGAATACAACACAAGTGGTTGCAATTTTCAAATGAAATGAACAAGCGTTTTCATACTCAACATAACTTTCTTTTTTTAACTTGATTTTTTATGATCAATGTGAATTTTTTTGTTTTTTATTTTATTTGTTTTTTATTTCCACACCAGGTGTGTGACTGTGTGTAGCTTAATTTGTAATATTATTTATAGGCTACCACTGCTACCTAGAAGGTGTCAGACACTTGTGAAGTGAAGTAAAATAAAACTGGTTTGAGCCGACTTTAAAAAAAAAAAAGCGAGAGAGAGAGAGACCACTTCTACCTTTATTTTTTTTACAGCAAGAAAGTGTCAGACACTCAATACGTCAAGTCAAAAACACTCTTTGTTAAAAAGAGTGTTTTTGACTTGACGTATTGGTTAAAAAAAGAAAAAGAATCTCTGACAGGCAGAGACGCAACGCAAGTCGCTTTCTTCCAAGCACCACGTCTGAATGAACCCACGTTCACCAGAACTCTACTGGTTATAAGTAAGTACAAACTGAAATAAAAACAAACCTGCAGCTGATGAAACCTGAAACGTTAATGGAAAAGAGCCGCAAACTTGAGTAACAGACAACAAGCTGTTCTCTGTGTGAGTAGGGGAGGGGCTGTGACGCTGTGTGAGGATTTTCATTCAGTCCGAGCACAGATATTGACTTGATATTACTCGCATAATACTCGTACTCGGCAAAAGTGCATAGCGCAACACTATAATGGTAACAGGCTAGAAAACCCACTAAATTGGCTCATCTATCCGCAAGACATTAGGAGGAGCTTGTGGAGGGCACTCAAAATGTTTGAGCCAAGTTTAACAGTATTTAATAAATTCTAACTTTGTAACTTCCATTCATTATTCCAGAATTTTACAATTAAAACATTTTTAATACCTAACTGACCTAAAACAATAAACATGAAGTGTTTACTGTCAGACAAGGAGACAAAAAAGTTTGTCTCTTGACGTTTTTCTTTCAACTCAGTGGGCCTCATTCACGAATATGTGCATGTAAATGTTCCTACTTCCTGCAAAAAATAAGTGCGCGCGCAATATCATCTTGGGTTTCATGAAACTTACTGGCCAGTTTTGTTGTGCAAATGTTGTTAATCAGACTTGTTCTAAGTTGACAGGTGTCTGCTCGTAGTTTGTGATTAGCATACTACTACCACCTCCCATCCTCCCGCATTTCTCCAAATAACCGCTTTCCTAGAGTTGATTCATGAATGAATGACATAGTTCTGCAAAGAAAGACATACATGTCACAGTTTGTTAAAAGCAATGCCAAAAGGCGAAAAAAAAAAAGAAGAAATTAAAACTGTTGTGCCCGAGGTGGAAGCCAGAAAATGAATACTTGTCCAGAGTGTCTCCTTGGTATGACGTTGGTTAAAAAAAAAAAAAAAAACAAAGAAAAAGAAAAAAAATGCTTGGACCGCATTACCGTAATAACTGGGCCTTTTAACTTAGAATCCCCGGAGAAGCGCACTGTGGCCCAGGTGGAAAAAAGTGAGAAGAAAAGTTGATGCCTAGACAAACAAACAAAAGAATGCATCCCCACTGTACTGTTCTGCAAAATAAATGAGTCGTGGGTGCTTCCTGGCCAGCGAGCCACCGCTTTAAGGATATGGCAGGTGACATTACAGATCATCTTCGTTTTGATGGAGGTTTTTTTTTTTGTTCATGAATTACATTGATGGAGCTTCGATGCGCACATGTGTACAGTCTATTGCGTATCTGGCATTCCAGCTATGCCGTGGAACCCCCTCTTCACATCGGTCCTATGATGTTCATCGTATGAGAATTTAAATTCAGGAAGTCGCTTTAGGATGCCATTTAGTACCCGTGGGATGACTCGGCTCAGAGAGGGTTATGAAATCCCAGCCTGGTCTACTATTTCTCTCTGAAATGCACTTGTAGCCAGAAAACCGAGGGTGGACAGGACTTGCACCTGATGAGGTCAGATGAGAATGGTGTGTCTGGTGATTTAGATGCTCCAGAGAATTGCATAGTTGCAGTACATATGGCTTGGTAATCTGAAACAACTGATAAGCTATTGAGCATTTTCCTTAAAAAATCATATTAATGATTTAAAAAAAATTGCTAATTAAATCTATTTTCAATGAATGTGGTTTTATGTTCTCTCCATGTACTTAAGAGGTCTGTGTTTGCTCTTTCTCAGTGAGTTGGCTAGTCTCATTGGTACGCACGCATGGTCTGAGGTTCAACATTTGGATAAGAAAATATTGATGAATCCCGAATTTGTGCGTCAAACATTCACACGCACACCTTACACACAGATTTGTGCGTACGCACTGTTAGTAGATGAGGCCCAATGAGTCCAAATTCAGCATTTTTGTCCTATTCTGTCTAATTTGGCCTTGCCTAAGAAAGTATTTTTAGATGCAACATCTTCCACGCTATGAGGTTGGTGGAAAGTGTGGGAATCGTCTGTCGAGTCTGTGGTTAATTGCTTAATCATAAGCTACAAATCATACAAACATGAAGAACAGCAAAATGTCAACAAAATTGATCAAAAACTGGTCACAAAGCATCAACATAGCGATGTAAATTGTTCTTCCTGCTGTCCTATCACCCGCTTCTGTTAGATATCACCACAGCAGATAATCTGTTTCCATCACTTCCTATCTGCTGCATCTTCGTCTGTCACGCCAACTAGCATTGAGTCCATACATCGTCCATAAATCTTCTTTTCTTCCTGCCTGGCAGCTCCGTCTGAAACATCCTTCTCTTGATACACCCAGCATCTCTCCCCCACATGTGAGCCCACTCTCTCTGATATACTCATTTCTAATCCTGTCTGTCCTCATCCCTTCCAGCCTAAATCTCAGCATCTTTAACTCAGACACCTCCAACTTTCTTTTCTAGTGTTTTCATCAAAGGCTGTCACCAAGAAATCAAATATAGCCATTGTGTAAAGCTTTCCTTTCGCTCTCGCAGGGACCCTATCTCCCCTGACCAAGCTTTTATGTTTTATAATGCACTGGGTATCCTTTAGCAAGACATTTGTGAATAGGTGTATTTTAAGCCAAACATTGAGCCTTTTTCTTGCATTAAAGTGTGCATGCTTTGGTGTAAAGAGATTAGAAGTGCAGTGTTCAAGATGAAAGGAGGAGAAAATAGCAATCTCTCACTAGAATCTTCAAGACAAAAGACTCGATGAACTGCTATCACTCCACCAGAGCAGCCCCCTTTTTCACTCTGACTCTGATATACTGCAATTGAAAGCAGATGGTAGCCTTTAGCATCAGGTTTCAATGCAGCAATTGTTAAACAGAGTCATTACTGCATGCATTGACAACTGCTTCCCAAATCTGAAACATATTTGTGTTATTTTGCCTTTTCACAACACAACGATGGGTTTCAAATAAAATGATCAATGTGTAGTCAAAGGGTAGATTTTCTGCTTTGATTTAAGAGTTTCACTTGCACTGAAATCTCCTCACAGTGGTAGCTCCAGTCAAACAACCGCCAAATGCCAAATCAATACCGGATATCAACTCCAGGCATTTTATCTGCTTCATTAGTCTAAAAGAAATTAGGGAATTGACCACACCTGAACAATTTCAGTCAATTTTTTTTTGTTAGAGCCCTTTAAACTTATGGTACTTAACTGAAAATAGCTTAGTTCCTAAAGGGTAAATGCTATATTTTTGTGAAATCTCTTCACACTGATTACTTCTTGATTCTTTTCTTTGAAATCCATCATGGCAGTATGTAAATGCAAAATCATAAATAAATAAATAAATTTTAAAAAAAACTCACATTGTACAAATGCTTCTGGAGCTCACTGTAAATTAGGAGATTTGGGATGCCTAATCCTGCACAACTAAAATATCCTAAAACAACACATTTTACAGATTAATTAATTATGTTTTACATCGTTGTTCTAAACCGAGGCTTACAGTGCTTTTTGGCATTACCTTGGCTATTTCTCCATACTGTTTCATGTTTAAGGTTAGAAAGTGAGACATAAGCATATATAGACTGATTTGACAGTTAAAACATATACTTTTCAATAAAGAGTTTGCAGAATATCACGTTTATTTCTCAGTCTTGCTTTACGTACAGTGTTCCTCCAAGCATTACAATGCAGCTCTTTTTCCTTTTGAAAAAAAGAGCGGTTCATCTGCTTCTCTTTTCTTTAGCTTTCAGTAGCCTGTAAAAATATAGCTCCGACTGCTTTTCCAACCTGTTTGTACAATCAATCACGCACCAGCTCATCCCCAAATTTTGATATTGTTCTTAAATTTAGACGGTATTTAAACCAACGGCTCCGTCTTTCTGCCACTCAGTGGGGCGTAACCGCAGTGACTTCCACTGCTGTGACGTCACGTGCATACCCTCTGTTGTAACACGCCCAACCTCCTCCTCAGTCCTTTTTATTACACCGGCAGCCCCGGTAGGATCCATTCACTTAGCAAAATCATATTCTTTTGGTGGTGGTACTGTACCACATTTGCTGTAAACCAACCACTAATTATGAAGACAACAGCAGAAAAAGCTGGAAAAAAATCAGAATGAAAAACACTGAAATTAGTAAACCAATATTGAAGGAGCTGATTATTCTTTTTTCTACATTTCCTTACGAAAGAGTAGAAAAGAGCTGAACCCAAACAGGTCACTGAGAGGGCTGAACAACATCATTTCCTGCCTACATCATGCCCAATTATATGTGAGCTTCACCCCTCCACCTTACAGTTGTATGGGGGACTTGTAAAATTTCCCTTAAAATTCCTTTTGTCTGGTCAAGCAGACTGTTGAGGGTCAGTAAAACAACCATGGACCACCACCAATGAAAACCCACCTCAGGAAAATAGAAAAGCAGTGGTGTGATGTACGAGTGGAGTCTTCCATCTCTTAATCTATTACTGCACCTTACGGCCTGTAACTTTGTCATCTGCTAATAAATGACCAAGTCGAATGATGTTTGCAGTATTGGCTGTCACTGTTTGGTATTAGCACATCTATGCACCAGATGTGCAACCACTGCATTAGTTACTAATTTGTTCTCAGCTGAAGGAACACAGAAGGTGTCGTGTGGTGAGTTTGTATTGTGAAATGGAGGTGTAATGGAGGACCCAAATGCAGGAAAGCTGGCAGGAGGCAGGAGTAATCCAAAATGTGAAAGTGAAAATCAAAACCAAAAATGCTGCCAGGGCAGGAAAAATCCAAAAAGCCAAGCAAAAACCAGAGTTAAACTCAGGACACAGACATGGGACACAAATAGTACGGCCAAAGATCGGACCTGATATACACACAAAGGGGTAACAAGACACAGGTGAAACACATCAGGGAAACAAGGAACAGGAAAGTCAAACACAGTATAACATGACTTCAAACTAAAAGTAGGATAAAACCAAAAACCAACACAGAAAAAACCCAAACTAAAATCTAAACCATGCCAAGATGCAGATGTAGAAGCACTTCTTCCAATGAAGGACACTGACAACTGACCAAGCATAATTCTGCTTGGAAACATCTCATTTAGATACCATCAATGGCATAGTTCTCATAAAAAAAAAAAAAAAAAGTTCAAAAGTTAAATAATGAAGAATCGTATCATGAAGACAGGCTGCATGCTGTTATGCTGGTTGAAAAGGCTTACAAATATAAATATTGCCAAAATAGCTCAAAGAAATGCAACATAAGAACATTTATAGCTGGTGTCTGGGTCGCTAAGATAAAAAAGTATGTGCTATCTTATTTTAATGGGATAAAACTTGTTTGTTTATACAGGATACCCTCAAACAAATATGTTTAAATATGAATTATGTCTTTATCGAGCATGTTTGTAGACTCTACATGGTGCTGCAATATGCAAGTGTAATTTATTTGTACAGTGTACATATAGCAAGCTGTGGCTCACAACCTAAACTACAGCTGAAAGTTCATCGGTGTACCCAGTACACACACATGGAGTTTTATTTATTAGTTGTATTTATAGATTTCCAGTGAATAAGTTTATCTTTGACATCAGCTTATTGGAATACAACCTCTCCCTGCAGGATGCTTAGCAAGCAGTATACTTTTTTGTAAGGATCTGATTAAAAGCAATGAGTCATAAAAAACTCATTATTTACAAAAAGGAAGGCTTAACACATTTTACGTATTCAATCCTCACTGAGGTTTTAAATTTCTCTCTGTAAGTATAGTTTGTGGATAATACCAGAGAAAAACTGACCCTCATCTTGAAGACTCCCTCCACCTTTGGATGTCACCTTTTCAACTCAGCTGCTTTGTTTCCTGTTTTCTCATCACAAACACAGGGCAGACTTTTTGTTTGCTATGAGAAAAAACTGTTAGACATGGCGGTTTCTTTCATGGGACTAAACAAAAGCTCCTATTCATGTTTCAAAGAACGTCTAGACAATGTTTTCCAGTGGCCTCGTCATGTGTTTGTCATAATGCTTTTGTCTTAACTGCTTACATCACTCGGTATGCAAGCGAGGAAGGGCTGTAAGAGGTGCTGCCCCTGGGTCACCGCTGCAGGAGTTGCTTTGTCACAAGGATTACAGAGTCATGTCCATCACGCAAGTAAACAAGTGCAGAAACAAACATGCAGAGAAACAGCCATGGATCTTCTTCATATTTGTTTGTGGCGAATTATACAGCTCTCAAGTTCACACAGAAAAAAAGGCCTTTTTGATACTGGAGGCTCTTTTGTTATGACTATAAAAAGTTCACATATTGATATTCATCAATGATCAAAGGTGAATGAAGGTCCCTCAAATGGACGCATTAGCTCACACTCATCCACCCACCTGGTCCACAGTCAGATGTCTTGCAGACAATGAAAGCATGGATGTCGATAGGCAGGCGCTGGGCCCTTGAGGGCAGGGGAATAACACATGAGAATGATATTTTAGTAGAAGTGAGGAGGTTGCTGGGTTGTTCGGTCCGTGGCCCCAGCCTCATCTGCAGAGTTGCACCCCGTAGGCTTCAGGTCAAGGCTGGGTAAGCGCCCTCTTACAGCTCTCCCCAGAGATGTTTACCAGCCAGTCTCGGAGCTCACATTGGGTTGACCTTCCACTGCCTGCTGGCTCACTCTGCATCACCGGTGGGCAGTTAAACTGCAAAGTCTCGTTACAAAACAAGCCAGAAGAGCTCGTCTTGCCCCTGAGCGGTTCAGGGGCGGTATTTTAAACAGATCAGATCACACAACTTGCAGCCTTTCCCGGTGTTGAGCGAATAAATCTTTTCGCTTTTAAAGAGCAGTTATTAAATGTTTTACTGGATCTGTCTTCTGTGGCTCTGGAGTTTGAACTGGTCTGAGAGGTAGGTTTTTCTTTTTTTTTTCTTCTTTTTTTTCAGCATTTGTTTATTGGCTGGCAATGCTCTTTATTATACACTACAAAGTCTGGAGTCAAATATCGACCTTGTTATTAAAGATCTTATCTTCCAGCCTAGTATCTGTTTTTCCTCAGGGGCTAACAGAAGCTTCCACTCTGCAGACCAGCTGAAGGTTAGAGGCATAGTTTTTCAAAAAAGAAAGAAAAAAATCAAGATAATTTTGTTTAAAAAAAATGATAAGGTAATATGAAGGCAAAATAGTTTAGTCATTATCCCTGAATGAGCAATTTTAGTTTTGAAAGTTGAATTAAGTTACAGTATTTGAACATCAATTCATAATATAGACTTTTAATCGGTCTGCTAACACATTTGTGTAGCATCTCTTTTTGCAGTGTGTTGTTTTAAACCACATGTGTCTAATTCAAGGCCTGCAGGCCAACCCCCCATCTTCCTTTTATCTGTCCTGCAAGAACATGCAAAGACAAGAATTGCATGGACACGATTGGGAAATGGCATCAAGAGGATGAAAAACTGAGGTGAAGAGAACATCCAGTTTATGTCAAAAAGTCATAATTTAGCAAACAAAAACAGTCGAGTAGTTTATTCATTTTAAAGAAACCACATTGCTAAAGAGAAGTTGCATCCTGTTTTCTCAGACCAGATGACAGCAGGACACACAGAGAAAATACATTCAGCAGAATCCTGGAGGCAGGAGCGCTGGCTAAATCTGAAGCTACTGGGAGAGTTTTAGGATAAATATCTTCCCTTCCTTCCAGAAATCCAGTGTGTCATCGATGATTCCTTGCTGGACCTGAACAGGATTTAGTTATTTCACTTGATGGAGAATTCATGAGCTGATGTCCTGCCTGCTTCCAGAAGGGATGTAAAACAAAAACTAAGTTCATTCTGTTTAGTTACATTTTTTCATTGTTAATTTTATCATTTTTGTTTTCACTGGAATAAAAAAAAAAAGTTTTTATTTTTATTTAGTTAGTTTCAGTTATAGTTGTCATCTTCATTTGCTGTAATGATTATGTTCAGGACCAACTGGTTTAAATAATAACTGACGCTTATGGGAAATTCAGCACAAACATTAATGTTTATCAGTAGTTTTTTGGACATTTTCACAAATAAAAATAAATGATAAAGAATCTCTAATTACTGTTCATGCTTTGCATTGCTTACTATTCATTTCACCAGTTTTTGGCTTGGTCATATGATAAATAATATGCATATACACACTTTCAGATGACTTACAGTGTAAGAAAATAAGTAACAGAAAAACACACATAACTTACAGTATGTAAGTTTACAACTTCTGTGAACGTATCCGGGGTACCTGTGGTCACAAAACTGCACTATACCTCACGCTGGCTTGCAGTCAGCATCCCAGTACATCGAGTGTCATATGTGATATTTCATCTTTCATCCATTTCCATTTTTGTTTTCTTGTGGTTAAATCCTGGCCTTAAAATGTAAAAACAGGGTTTTATTGTTGCATGTGTTTTAGCTGTAAACAAGAGTGATATAAAAGTTAAAGGTGTTATGAAAAGAAAAATTTCAAGTGAAGCACATCAGAATTGGATTAAGTTCAGTTATTGTAAAAAAAAAAAAAAAAGTGCTGCTTCTGAATGGGTTCAGAAACTACTGGAAGACCAGATTCATGCGATACAACTGATGCAAAACATTTTACATCCACACAGTCACAACAGACTGCACAATGAACGCAAATGAGCATTTTTATATATATTTTTTAAAGTCACCAATAAAGCCTCACAGTAACATACAAAATGTGTTACTCAACAAAAACAAAACAAAAAAAAAGTTTATATGGTCCAATTTCATAAAATATTCCAAAAAGCATAATTAAATCCATGAATTCAGTCTTTAATAACTCAATGGCGTTTTCCATATATGACATCTGCTTTGTTTGTACCAACTCCAAAAACTTTATGGTTATGGCCATGGTCATGGTTACCCAAGGTCTGTTTGGTTCAGATCAAGATCACTGGAGCCATGATGTACTAGTATAAACCTGTTGATAACATGCAACATCTGAGATGTTATTAAAGTGGGCCTGACCAGGGTATATTCTTGCTTTTCTCTTCAAGACAGCTGGGAGAGGCTCCATCAGATCCCTGAACACCCTGAATATAAATAAGCAGGTACATCATTGATGGATGGACATTATCAAATACGATTTGGACCATCCCCACAATAATTTGTGTGTAATGTGGCAGACAAACATAAGAACCAACATTAGAGTTGAAAGCACCATTTTACTTCATGATTTGTTCTTCTGTGTTACTACGTATGCTTCCTTGATTTGCCAATCTGAAATTGTATGACCATCATCGAAGGACAACACACAGATGCACCTTAATATAAATAACAATGTGGAGACGATGCAGAAAGTGCTGCTGACTTTGTTTTCCTTCATATCAGCCGTTCTGCAGACAAAGTCTGCATCCAGTGATACGGCAATCTGACTAAACAAGGGAGGGAAGTCATTATAAGAGCAATCAAACAAAGGTTATTCCCAGAGCAGCTTTCAGCCTCTTTTCACCCCAGTGTCCCATAAGTCCAGGCAAGGAAAGTTTATTTGTATAAAACATTTCATACACAAAGGCAAATCAAAGTGCTTTACAAAGGCATTAAAATGAAAAGAGCAAAAAAAAAAAAATCAATTTACTTAATAAAAGCAGAATACAAAATGAATAATTATATTATTAGATTTAGAGAAAAAAAAAGAATAAAACAAAGTTTGAAAAGTAAAGGTAGTGCAGTAATAGGTGCAGCATAAAATTAAATTTAAATTAAATTAAACAAAGGAACAGGAAAACATCAGTTTAACTTTAAAAGTGGCTAGAGTTTGGGCACTTTTAATAACGGTGTACAGCACAGTAGCTAAATATGTTTTCACCCTGTTTGGTTCTAACTCGACTTTCTACCAGCTGACTGCCTCCTGAAGCCCTCAGAGCTCTTCCTGTTTTATAATCTACAAGAAGATCAGAAATGTGTTCTGGCCTCATATTATGAATTGATTTGCACACTAACAGCAACACTTTAAGGTCTATTCTGTAGGTAACTGGTAGCCAGTATAAGGACCTCAGAACAGCAGTAATGTGCTCAGTTTTGCTGGGTCTTGTTAGGACTCTGGCAGCAGAGTTCTGGATGAGTTGAAGCCGTCTAATTGTCTTTTTTGGGAAGACCAGACAGAAGAGCATTAAAGTAATCAAGTCTGCTGGAGATTAAGGCATGACTGAGCTTCTCTGGACTTCTGGCTTAGTGGCTAATGGAGGGAGACATGCTTCCTGGAGCTCTTGCAAAACTTTCTCAAACGACATTAAGGCAACTTCACGAGCGTTCTATCAAAACATGCTGACTCCACGGGATCGGTGTGACTGCATCACATGTCAATAAGCCTTCAAAACCAAAAAGTGCAACGAACTCGGCGGCTGGAGAGACCTGCTCAGAATGTTGCGACTACCCCGCCATGGAGAGCGGCTGCTAAGTCGCCTCCACCAGAGGAATCGCCATCCCAACTATTACTTCTGAGGAGTTTAAGGCCGAACTGGCTTGCTGCTCTCTGAGAAGAGATGGTAGACATTATCGAGGCTGAATTAGAGATGGCATTGACAAGCACCTTCAGTCAGATGAAGTCTGAACTTTAGAGCGTGAAAGCGGAGCTTCATGCTAGTATGGCATCCTCACGGCAGAGATGGGTGTGCTAAAGGTGACTGTGGAGGACAATCAATGATCAACTCACCATCGCTTGTTCCTTTTTACCTGGATGATGTTTAATTGTCATGTAACTATGACACGTTGTCGTGGTCTGGTCCGTCATTTCCTCTGATGGAGTTTCTCCTGACTTTGACTTCTGACTGTGATGGAGCGTACATATTAGGACATCCTCAAAATCATAAGTCAATGTCAGATATAGATGCCATCGACCGTTACTGTCCCACTATTATTTCCTTTTTTCATAGATTCTGCCTATTTTCGGGGTATGAAGTTAACGTGGCCAAGAATGAATTCTACCCCGTCAATGAATTAGCAGTGCAGCTCTCCCAATCTGAGTTACCTTTGAAATTAAATTCTTCAGGGTTTAGATATCTTGGGGTTAACATAGCCAGGTCTTTTACATCTCTTTAAAATATTTTCAAAAACGGGGGTTCCCTCCGTCTCTCTTTGATTGGGAGAATAAATACTGTCAAGATGAGCGTCCCACCAAAATTTCTGTTTCTGTGTTAATGTCTGCCTGTATTTCAACCAAAAGGTTGTTGTTTTTTTTAAAACAAACAAACAATAGAGTCAATTATTTGTTATTTATTTTCCATGGGATGGAAAATTCCCAGAGTTATGCAAAAATACTTAAGAACTGTCAGTTTTATGGTGTCCTCTTTCTGCCTAATTTTCAGTTTTGCTATTGGACCGCGGACATAACTTAAACTACATTCTGGTCAAAGTTGATCAATATACCTTGCTGCCAACTGGAAGCGTGGTCATGTCCCACAGTCTTCCTCTCTGCTTTATTAACTGGTCCGATCACTGTAAACCCTTCTGGCCTCAGCTGCAACCTTGTGGTTATCGCTACCCTTAAAATATGGTTCCAATTTAGGAAACTGTTTAAATTGACTCCCACAGTTTCAACCCCACTGTTAAAAAATCCTGTGTTTAAACCCTCATTCATCGATGTCACATTATCCTTATGGCAGGATAAGGAACTGAAGCATTTAAGGGATTTCTATAAGGGTGGGATCTTTTGCTCTTTCACAGACCTGGTGACTGAATTCAACGTTCTTCCATCCAGTACTTTTAGATATTTCCAATTGAGGAACTGTGCAAAATCTTTGTTCCCTAATTTCCCTCACCTCCCATCTGAGCAGCCATGGGGAGAACTTTTACAACTCAACCCCCTGCACAGGTCCGCTCTATTGTTCTGTTCAGTCAATGATGGCTATTTAACCACCAACACAAAAGAAACTTGGGAGTGTGAACTAGTATTGGTCTTTGATGAACGCTGGTGGGAATCCACACTGAAGGTCATTCACAAAATCTCTCTGTGTCTGCTTGACCACGACACAGTTTAAAGTTGTATTTAGATGTCACTATTCACGGACAAGGCTGGCATGGATTTTCCCGAATACGGCAGATGTTTGTGACAAATGTTGGGGCTCACCCTGAAATGTTGCTCATGTTTTTCTCTTACCCAGCCCAGAAATTTTTTGGCAAATTTATTATGACACCATTTCTAAGGTACTCTCAACAATTATTGATACTTCACACATTGGTATTTTTGGCCTTCCGGAAGAATAAACCCGATTCTCTTCTCTACTAAAGCACTGGAAGTAATAGCTTTTACTTCTGTCATTGTTAAATACCACCTCCTTCTTAACTGGAATTCCACAACAGCTCCTTCCAGCACTCAATGGATTAACGAGGTCATGTCCTTTTTGAAGGAAGAGAAAATTAGATATTCAAGAAGGGGAAATCTGAATAAGTTCTATAATAAATAGCAACCCCTTCTAGATTTTTTTGCAACAACGTAACCTCCACCCCGCTTAACCTATTTATCTCTTTATTCTTAAGTTTATATGACCAGTTCAATTGTTTTTATTTTATTTATCTGTTAAATTTATTATTGTGTTATTTGTTCTTATTATTAATTTATTTACTCATTTTATTTTATTTTATTTTTGCAGTGATTATTTTTTCTGAGAAATATGCATATGAAAAACGAAAAACGTTTTATACCAAAATGAATTTGGGGATACATGTCTGTCTGTCTGTCCGTCTGTCTGTCTGTCTGTTTGTCTGACTGTCCTAAACCAGTTCTCTGACACTTGATATTTGCCTGAGGTGATAGTTGTTGGCTATAAGTGAAAGTTGTTTTAGTTACAGCCTTGATGTGGCTGCTGAATCTCTAATTACAGATTACCTGATTTAACTGAAGGAATCTTGATTGCAACCTGTTATTTTATTGCTCCAAACACTGACAGAACACAGATTATTTCACAGTCACTTGATGAAAGAGCCAAGTCCAGAGTCATCTGCATACGTGCAGTAGTTTGATGTTTTCATGAATGATCTGACCACGGAGAAGCATGTCGACGGTTGAAAACATTGGTCCAGCGCAGGTCATGGAAGTAAGAAAGTATGAAGGTGATGTAAAATGGATGAAGATCTTTTCGGACAGAGACGACACGAATGTGGATGTGGATCAGTTTAATTTTAAAATGGAATTTTAAAACAAAAGTGGACTAATCTGGACCAGCATCAGTATATACTTCAGTCATCTACAGGCATCTTTTTGCATCAAGAACAAAGAAACATAGGTGGATATGGATAGATTTTATTTGTTCACTTAAAAATCTAAGTATCATTTATTCCTGTTGTCTGAAAATTCTAAAGCAGCTCTCTCTTTAATTAGGGTTTATGCAACATGACGAAAGTGGTAACTAATTAGTAGCAAAAGCCAAGTGTCTTTAGGACCCAGCAGCATGAGTACAGTGGTGGTGGCGTGGCAGGGGGCATGAAAACACGTGCTGATCACCAGCAGTGAGGGTGTTGATGACCCATAACCCATCAGGGAATATTTCACTTGCCCCCATCTTCACCGCCATCACGACCGATTTACAGCCCTCTGTCCTTCATGACCCTGCATGGCTGTTTATAAGCCCCCAACAGAGGTACACACACACATACACACACACAAGCTGACAAACATGTTTTAACATACTGTGTGTTTGCAGCTCAGAATAACTAATTAGACTGTCAGAAAGAAAGACAGTCGTAACACAGCTCCCCACCACCCTTGGCGAAGTGACACCAATTAATGCAGTAGTACATGTGACTGCCCCCCAACACCCCACTGCCCTTCCTTAGCCCACCGCTGCCCACCCTCCCCAGCAGCACCTTGATGTGACGGGAACACTGACACATCACGACAGCTCAACTCTTTCTTCAGGCTGTTATGGAAAAAAAGAAAAAAAAAAAGACAAGAAAAAGAACAGCAGATAAACAAAACGCCACCACAGGAAGAGCAGTGGCAGCAGAGTGATGATGTGGCTCAAACATATTGCGTGTCCTCAACTGCTCTGGTCTTTTTATGTTTATTTTTTACCTTTATTCTTGCAGACAGTCTTTGGCACCATGACATCAGCAGCCCTCGCACTGATGAGAATGGATGTGTTGGAAATAAGAATCCTTTATGAAGAGGTAATCCGTGACATCCTGTTTTACTTCTTTTTTTTCCCTCCTTATTCATTTTGCCTCCATGTCTCTTGCTGAGCTCTCGCTGCTGTGGTATCTCTCTACAGCTTTCTTCCTAACATCACCTGTCAGTTAAATAGTGTGGGCAGCATGTGGAGGCTCCTTTCTGTGATTTCCCATTAATAATGTTTATGACTCTGCAGTTTATATGCATTTCTTAATGTTTTTTATACATACTGTGTATGACAGCTGATGAGATCCAAGAGATATAATTTAAAATGCTTCAGTTTTGTTTGTCTGTGCATATCATTGGCATTATGACTTGCTCCCATTTTGCTGCATGGTTAATTTTTACCTGGTGGTCATTTTAGATATTGCAACAATAAAAAAAGAAAAAATGTAATCTATACCAAGCAGAAACATGCATTTGACATGCTTGACTGACAGCTAGTCACTGGCTTTGACACTGGCTTTGACAGCTTTGTCTCACCTCAAGGAAAAGTGTGCGTCGAAGGCTCTCTCTATACATCTTTGAGTCACCTGACCAGATAGTTTGTCCATAGTTATAACACAATCAATTATCAATAACCACTAATTATATCAGCGTTTTCCTTTTCGGGGTCATTTTGGTCTACTGGCATCCATCCTAGCTTTCTTAGGGCAAAAGAATGGTTGCCAACACACTGCACGACCACACACTCGTATGGTCAATCTAGAATCACCATTTGGACAAACATGCATGTTTTTGAACAGAAAATTCATGCAAGCACAACGATTCATGCAAGTCCCAGCTGGAATTCAAACCAGAAATCTGTGTGAAGCAACATTGCTACCTACTAAACCAACATGTTGCCAGTGTTGTCAACTTAGCAACTATGCCGCTATATTTAGCGAGTTTTCAGACCCCCTTAGCAACTTTTTTCTAAAAAGCGACTAGCAACAAATCTGGCGACTTTTTCTGGTGTTATTGGAGACTTATGACGACTGTTTGACGTGAAAGCACGTATCGCTCTTACTCTCAACAGGCAGCGGGTGCTGCTGCGGGGACCTCGCCCGTGCCAAAGCGCTCACAGGCGGCGGATAGTCGTCACGCGGCAGTCGCCCCCAGCTGCTGTCAGAGCAGGAGATGTTCAACCCTACGCGTCCAAACTGCATATGAGCGAAGCTGCTGCTCTCGCCGTAGCCTCGGACTGTAACGCAGCCTGCGTTAAGTCAAGTGTGACAGTTGCTGAACCTGCAAGAGATTCTTGACCAAAATGAGGATGACCCACTATTTCTGTGAACCAGCACAGTGTGTGTGTGTGTGTGTGGAGGGATGACTGAAAAAAAAGAACAATTAGCCTGAATTAGGACCAGACTAGTTCCCATAATTTTTTCATATTGCCACTGTTTTTTTCTATCGTCTCTTTTTGGTCCATTTAGATTGTTAATGTAGTTTGTCAACAACGTTATGGTTAAAAATGTTATTTTACTATTAGTTTTTGTGGATCACAAGGTTTAAAACTACTTAAACACACACAAAAAAAGAAACCCTGCCAGAGTGCTTATTTCAGGTCACTTTTGTCGGTCCCAAGCCTGGATAAAGGAGGAGGGTTGGAAATGTAACATTTAAAAAAAAAAAAACAATAATTGCTACAAGGAATTTAATTTGTAGTTCTAAATGTATTTAGGGTGCTTTTTAACTCGCTTTATGTCTTGTCCACAATGTTATTTCTCTCTCCTACAGTGTTGGTTAGAATTACATAAGCATTACTGATTATGCAAATTAGGTGATGATGTCATTTAGCGACTTCTAGTGACTTTCAGGACAGCTAATAGTGATTTTCCTTACTGAAGAGTTGGCAACACTGCATGTTGCAGTCAGCATTAATCATCTAAGTTAGGCTCATGCTAATGGTTAAAATGACTCAGAAAAAACAGAAAGATACGACATTTTACAAAACACAGCAGGTAACAAATCACATCTCCAATCAAATGAGATTATATATAACAAGGTGAGTTTGAACGAAAACTATTTAACCTCTGTCAGATGATGCTGAAGTAATGTTTGCATTTCAACAATTTGATTTAGCAAGAGTACACTGCTGACTGCAGTGGTGTTCCAAAAACTAAAGAGTTTACTGAACAACACCACGCTGTTTAGTAAGATAACTCATTCTTTTCCACTTCAAAATCAACATTAATTTCACTGAACCACATGGACAAATGTTCCAGTGTATTCATGGATTGAAGCTAGCATGTTGATGCATTATTCTCCAAGTCAACAAGATGCCTCTATGACATACAGACAGATGATGTTGCAGATTCACCGTATATTTACATTCCATATAAGGTAGAAAAGTGCCACTCTGCATTTTAATGTGCCGTCTGGCAAAGTCAGAAGTTCACCACAAATCAACAGATGAGCACAAAACATCAGCTAGTGATGCAATAAAGTTTGTTCCAACAAGATACCAGAGGGTAACTTTGCTATGGCCAAAGCCCATCCTTCACTCTGAGACGTAACCTAATCAGTAAACCCTCAAAGACTTCAGTGACATCATCAGGGAGTTAGTTCGAAAGGCTAAAATGGTTTAAAGTGGTAAAACCTGGAGTGGAAGAAGATCACACAGCTATGAAAATACAACTGGGTTTTGTCAACAAAACTTCATAATGTTTTCAAGTAAAAACTTCAGCCAATGACAGATTTTTTTCAAAGTAAAATCCAAAAATATATTCAGTAAAGTTTGTTTTTTGTGTCTCAGCTGTACTGAAAACACACTGATGGCCTTAAAAGCAACACGCCAAAACCAAGGAAATAAAGTCAGGACGGCTGAAAATTAGTTGTCTGAAATTTGAGAACAAAACACTGAATCTGTCAAACAGCCAAGAATCACGAGTGTCAAGGGTCAGATGGGAGCCAAGGCAAAATCTTTTAAGCTATCATGAACTTGACAAACTCTTCTGACAGAACAACCTACTCTTCTGTCTTTCGTCAGAATGTTTAGGATGTTTCTGACCCAGCTTTCTGCACTATGTGTTCTGTTATCACTTCCATGAAGCTGCCTTCTTCAGGGAAGCCGCAAACATTTTATTTTAAAGAGACTGTATGCAGAACTCTACTATATTTGATACTAATGGACTGAGACCATAAGATCATCGAGTTATCAACATTGCAGTTTTATTAAGTATGAATGATTGCAGAAGTGAGAGTCAAGTCATTTTGTCTCAGTCTTTGGTGAGTCCAAGTGAAGCCTCAAGTCATAGCTCACAAGTCCAACTCAAGTGTCAAGTCTCTCATAGCTGCATTGTGTTATCCAGTCCACTTAAAGGGTGTCCAAATCCAGTTCTCAAGAGCTGCGGTCCTGCATGCCTTATGCTGGATTCACACTGTACGACTTCAATTGCACAGTGTAATGTGCTTTAAATTAATTATCTACCAATTTTACGTTGTGCAATGTGACTTGAATTAATCTAAGATTGTAAAAATCGTCCCATGTGGGGACCCGTCATTAGATGTTTCTCTGCCCCAACACATCTCAGCCTCAATGACCAGCTGATGGTGATCCAGTCATTTATAATTATAATAATAATAAGTGTGTTGTGGCGTGGAAACGTCTGAGATGCGCACACCCCTGATTTTGGAACATTGCATTGCTACTTCTAAAGAATTAAATTGATTAAACTGAAAGAATTAAAGAACCTATCATCACTTATGAAACCTTGTAATCTCATTATCATCCATCTTGCCTCTGAGCCCAGTGCACCAGGATCCTTATGAAGCTATAAAGTTGCATGGGCAACAATAAATGTGTAACTTTCCTGCGGCCAACATTAATGAAACCCGGTCTTTCTCTCCGTTAGCGTCAGCAGGCAGCAGATGGTTTTAGCTGAACAGGAATAATTAAGATACCCGACCGTTTTTACAGTCACCATAAAGACAACACTTCCTGTGAACTGTGAACAAGTGTGTCAAACAAATAGCCATTCATCTTCTCAAAAATTTCAGTGGACTCCGATCTAATAAAATTAATTTCCCTGTGAGAGGTTTTATTGTTCCAGTTAAGACTTATTTTACGTAAATGGAAGAGCCCGTTTTATGCCAGAGTATTAAACTTGTGACAAAAATTACTGCTTTTGAACTTATGACTGCTAGCATGCACAACATCCCAAGCAGGGCCATATTTTCAATATTTCATTGGCACAAACTCTTTGAAGGACTTTGGACTGTTAGCTGAAAGACAAGTGACATAGAAGTGGACATGAATGCTTTTGTTTGTATGTGAACATGCATATAAGTGGGTTATTATGGTTTCTATTAGCTGTAATGTTTTTTTTTCTTTTGTTTTTAGTTGTTAGATATCTCGCATCACAACAGTATGATTCTATTTATATTCAGAGCTACATTACTAAAATTTATAAAAATGTTAATAAAATAGTTGCCAATTCTGCTTATAATACGTGACTTTGGTCTTTTTTGATCTCTGGAGTCGCTTGAAATAATTGGGATTTGGGAGGTGGTGTTTTTTTAGGGGGGCTTGTTTGAAAAGACATGGCTGCTCGACAGGAACATATGAAAACCACTTTCTTTTGTGTAACGTAATTTTACCAAAAAAAAAGGCTGATAGGGTGACAGTGTGCTTGGCTTAGACTAGTAGAAATCCATACTGCAAGTCCCTCTCACACCTTTCTATTTGTAATTTATAGTTTGTTTGTTTTTATTTTGGACCAATCGTATTAGGGCTGTCTTCAAAGTGGTCCAAATATTGGGGAGATAATAGAACAAAAACTGGGGAAAAAAACAAACAAAACAAAACAAAACAAAACATAAAGACTGGATAGGTCCAGTTGTCGGAGATGAGAGTGAAGCTTTGTGCAGAGAGAGACACAAATCCTTTTTCTTTTTTTTTTCTTTTACATTTTTCATCATTGACATCAGATGTCAATGTTCTGGAGAAATGAGAGTGAAGATGACCAATGAAAAGAACAGTATCCTGTTCTCTCTCCAGTTCTCCATGTTTGTAGCAAATGTGTGCCTGGTAGTGTATATACACTATGTATGTGCATGTGTGTGTGTGTGTGTGTGTGTGTTTTGGGGTTATATGCCATAATAATATTGAGGTTATTTAGGGTTTAGTTTTGGCTACAAGAAGATCTTCAAAGCTTTACTTAGAAGTCAGAATACTGTAGTAAAAGTGGTCCAAAAATTGAAAAAAGATGGAACTGCAACCATCTCACAGAGACTTGCAGTTCGTCTACAGAAGTTAACACCTTGACAGGAGCGTCTTCTGATTAGAAGCTGAGGAAAATTGGCATGCAGGTTCACTGCAGTTACCTAAATAAGTCGAAAGCCCAACTGGGGCGACTATTTCCTTTGACCCAATACGGCGCACACTGCAGAGGAATGGCATGCATGGATGCCGTCCATGGCGCCCAGGCACAAAAAAAACCAGAGTTTTCCAGGACCCATGCTGACAAAGATGAAGACTAGTGGGACTCTAAACTCCAGTGATGAGACCAAGATAAATGTTTTTGGAACTGATGGCTTCAAAACTGTATGGTGTCACAAAGGTGAGGAATATAAAGAAAACTTCATGGTTCCTACAGTGAAACATGGTGGTGGTGGTGTCCTTATGTGGGACATGAGTGCATGAGTGCTGATGCTGCTGGGCAGCTGCATTTTATAGATGGCATCATGAATTCACAGATTTATTGATCTTTACTGAATGAGAAGATGCTACCATTATTCCCTTGGTCATCATGCACTTCTCCAACATGACAATGATCCCAAACACACATCTGAGGCCACTGCTGGATTTCTGAAGGAGAACAAGGTGAAAGTGATTCAGCGGTCAACTACGTCTCCTGATCTGAACCCAAACACCTGAAGAGACACGTTGAGCATCACTCTCCATCCAGCATCCAGTCACTAAAAGATGTCATTGTTGAAGAATGGAAGAAGATTGATGTTACATGATGGTGCTGTCATTAAAAATCTTGGAGGTCATGGAAAGTACTCAATATACTAGATTTTGTTGTGGGGTGTACTCATTTTAGCACCGCCCTAATTTGAATAAAACTGAAAAGAAAAATGCACCATCTAAGTTATATTATGTTATATTAAACTTTGTCTTGTCAACATTTTGGAAATTCTTTGGAATATTGTTTAAAATATTACTTTTCAAAGGGGGTGTCCTCATTTACACAGCACTGTAATTAGACGTGATTGATCCAGCATCTTTGATTCTTCAGACATTGTACTTGGCAGCGCTATCATTTCCCCTCATATGTGATGCTTTTTGCTATTTACGTCAGACTGTGCAGCAGCTGTGAGGTTTCATTTGATAAAAGAGAAAGGAATGACATTCTGGCAGGAGATGGTGGAAAAAGGAAAAATACTTTAAAGTTAACAGGAGTTAATGAGTTTAAAATCAGGACTCTGTGTCAAGTCTCACGTCTTTTGAGGACGAGTCATTTAGGAAACACTAAATTTTTTGGGTAACTATGTGAGAATGTTCTCTGAATGTTAGTTTTTGGTTTTTGTTAAAGTAACCTCAGGAAAACTACGGGGGAATGTTATCTAAACATTTTGGCTTCGCTGGATACAATCTGGTTCACACTGTATGATTTTTACAGTCTTAAGATTGATTCAAGCCACACTGCTCAACGTGAAATTGGTAGATAATTAATTTACAGCATGTTACACTGTGTGATTGAACATACGTTGAATCGTTGCTATGACGGAAATAAATCTGAGTGTATTACAGGCTCTAAATGCAGCGTCATCGTGTTATTAGCAGGGGGCTGCTAACTTGCTGCTAACTTGCTAATGCATGATGACTTGTAAGTTATTCCTCCAAACTTCTGATGCTGCTGATATCTGTTGCAGACATCTTTGGTTGAAAGACTGTTCTATGTTGCGTCTTTGCTCATGTCTTCATAATGAAATTTACCACTGCTGATTTTGAGAGACTGCGATGGACTGGCGACCTGTCCAGGGTGTACCCCTGCCTTTCGCCCAATGTGGGCTGGGATAGGCTCCAGCGGACCCCCGTGACCCTGAACAGGAAATAGCGGGTATAGAAAATGGATGGATGGATTTTGAGAGAAAATGCGTTTTTTACCGCGACTGTCCATCTTTTGTCTGAGATGGCTGAAATCATGAACCTGGCATTAAGTGTGTCAGGACTTCGGTTGACTTAATTGGTTTTGGGGGTTTTCTTTGGTCTTGAGTCTAACTCTCTTATGTCTCCATCCCTTATTATTGTTATAACTTTACTTCCTGTTTTACTTTAAAGATCTATCTTTGTCTTGTGTTCTGTGTGACTCTCCTGGTCCTCGTCACCCACAGTGTCCATGTATTGTATCAACTTTCCTTTCCTCCTTGCTGGTCCATGCTGTTCACCTCTGGCTCTGTTTCAGGTTCTTGTTGCTCCCGTCTTGATTTGCTTCTCTGTTTCATTTTTGAAAGTTATTACCTTCATCTTAATGAAGGACTTTTTGTTGGATAACTCCTGCCGTCCTGCATTTGGGTCCTCACCAGTCCCTCATTTCATAACAAAGAGACTGGTATGTGTGAATTATACTGGCCCAAAATTATTTCAAATCCACAGTCTGAAGAAAATCACCAAGTGTTCTGTTTGAGCTGGGACGCGCTCTGGTGATGTCAATCATTTGGTGGAAGATGGTAATCGGAGCAAATTACAAAAACGATACAACTGGCTTCATTTGTCCCCTTGCAGCGATTAGTCCGCAGCAAGGTTGCTTGGTAGTATACCACACTTAAATAGAAAAGTAGATCAACTGTTGCATTACTCAACAAGAACAATGTAGAAGTGGAACAATCCAATGGATGCATACCGGCCAATCCAGATAGCAATAGTGCTACTAATTCAAAGTGCATTGTGCATGATCTGTTTAAGTTTGATAGCTTGTAGAACTGTTTCTGTAACTATATTTAGTAAAGATAGCAGTAAATGGTAAATGGCTTGCACTTATATAGCGCTTTACAACTGCATTGCTACAGCACGAAAGCGCTTTACACCGTAAGCATTCACCCATTCACACACTGGTTGTTGGACATACAACGGCACTGGCCAGACAACCAGGAGCAATCAGGGATTCAGTGTCTTGCCCAAGGACACTTCGGTGCACCCAGGAGGAACTAGGGCTCAACCATCAACCTTCAGGTTCATGACCAAACACTCTACCACTGAGCCACCTTCCCCCAGTAATGACATCAGATGGTAACAAGGTTTAAAAAACAAAAAAGAAAGAAAAGGGGGAGCAGAGGAGGTGCCTCTGGTCACAGAGGATTTTATTTATGGGAGTGATCACCACAGTGATCCCCTGCAGCCACCATCACAGCTTTTCTGGCGCTCTTCTTTGGTGCTTCTGTTGTTTTCCTGAATCAGCAAACAATTCAGAACAAAATACTTTAAATCAAATATCAGTAGAAGAATGATGAGGTTGGCACTGCCAGGCAGGAGGCCTAGAGGAGGTCCAAAGAGGCTTTTTATGTGTTGTCAAGTCAGAGTTATGATTATTTTATATGGCATATTGGTTTTAAACTGGAAGCAGCAATATTTGCACATAACTCACAATTTTTTTTATTATTTTTGTTCTTAAGAAATAGCTCAGTGAACTTTGAACTGTGACATATTTTATTGATGATAGAAAGTTGAATTTTAAAAAAAATCATCTAACTTTGAAAATTCTGAGCATTTTTGTGCTGAGGTGTGTTTATATGTTTGGTGTACATGAGGGAAAAAAACAAATCATCATACTGTGTAAGTTGTGCTGGATTAAAGGACATAAGACAGCGGTGCCCGTTCCACATCATCACCATGGTTACCATTAAGGACCAGTTGTTCTTTACTTTCTGAACCATCTGTGATGTCAGCTTTCCCGCCAAAAAAAGTGTTTTCTTTTTCTTTTTGTCATAAAATGTCAAATTTCACAAAATTTCATGACTTTTATAATATTGCAGCTTTTGTACTAAAATCAGATATCTTTCTCATGAAATCACACTAAAAACAGACTGACCTTTTTGTGTTTTAAAAAAGAGTTAATTTTGTTGTAAAATGGCAAATTTCACAACAACATTATTTTTGTAAAAAGAGGATTTTGTCAAAATCTCAAATTTCACAAATCTCACCACTTTTATCATAAAACTGGGTCTTTTGAAGAAAAATACCAAATAGAAAGAAAATGCTGACCTCATGTAAAAAACAAACAAATGCAAATTTTGAAATATAACAACAAATACTTTTTTATTGTAATGGTACTAACTGAGACTTCCTAATTTAAGATTACAATTTTTGTCAGAAAATTTTTGCAACATTTTTACATTTAAAACAGTCGTAAAACTGCAATATTTTGTTTTAACTTTCTGTCCGAAAATCAGAGTTTTTTGTTAAAAATATAAATAAAAATAATTAAGAAAAAAACAAAAATCACAATTTTTTGACAAAAATGTGCAACTTTGTGTTGTAAAATCTTTTGTTAAATCATGACATTCTTGACATTAACCAGCTGCTCTCCACCTCAGTTATTCCACTTTTTGATGTCAGTTATGAATCAAACGGGCAGTGTCTTGTGGCGGGCCGGATTTGGCCCGTGGGCCTCGAGTTTGACACGTGATATAAGACAACTACACATTCTTAAAGCCTCTATGCGTTTTAACATAGTAATGATAATAATAATAATAATAATAATATAAAGCAGCCTGAATGCTCTGAGGTCTAAAGGTTAAGAGGCAGAGGAGGTTGGAAACCATCAACGTCACAAGTTAAACCGCCTTTCAGCTAATAAAAGCACCATTTTATGTGGGTAGGACATAAAGCTGTGGGCCTTACAGGACCGTCTCTCCACAGAAAACCTTTTCTGGCTGCTGAAAAAAAGCCCATTAAACAGCACAAACCATGAGTCATGTAAATTTTCCTCAATCTGACACTGACACTCTTTTCAAAGGTCACTTTTAGCACATCTGTGGAACTGCTTTAGAACCCCGTATTTATTTGACTTGTTAAGCACTCTGTTTCTTTTCAATGAAGAAAAAAAAAAACCACGTTGGCCACTGTCAGCACTCCGCTCATAATCAGCTGTTAAGAGAGCAGAGATTTAAAAACCAGCTTGGCTGCGGTTAATGACGCTTTACAGCAAAGGAAACCGAGTCCATCTGTCTCTGGACCCGGCACTTTGTCTGTGGTGTGAAATGAACCAGCAACTTTTACAAAGAGAAGGGCTTTTGGTGTGAAAAAGAAGAAGAAAAAAAGTGAACACTTTTACTTTAAAAGCTGAAAATGCAACTGGGATTTTTCTTATAAATTTACCAGGGAATATTTCAACACTGGCGTTATTTATGTGCGTATAATCTAGACCGGAAAGAAGATGGAAGCTTACTTTTCATAATTTGCACCTTTACAGCTGTTTTCTATTTCACTCGCATTCCTACAGTCTGAATTTAGAGTCAAGCTAAAAAAAACAACAACTAGGAACTAAGGTCTGATGACACGATTTAATTTGTTAACAAAAGGTTCCAGCATAACCAGCTGCTGTGCTGCTGGTGTGATGCACACACACTTCAGATCCACACAAAGACTGGAGATGCTGATAGACGCCAGGTCAGAGGCAGATCTGTGGCAGCTGAGGTCATTTAAATACCTTAGAGTTCACCTGGGTGATGATTTAAACTGGCTTAGACAGGTGAGCAGCTCGACAAGCCAAGAGCATCTCATCAGTTAGTTCTCATGTGTTGTGTGATGAATGTATGATGATGAAATCAGGGAGGAAAAACTCTTTTATCTCTCTTTCAGTTATTTTTTCTAAATGGTCAGAATATGGATGACGTAGCGATGATTTAAACCGTAAAATTGATTTTTATTTTGTAGTCTTAGTTTTTAAATGTTCAGAGGAGTATGTGCAGCATGTGCATGGATGTAATGATTTACCAGTTTGCAGGGGCTCACCGTGCTGGTTCTTTCTGGTTCTTTCCGTCTCTTTATATGTTGTTGCTTACTGTGCTGTGCAGTATTCCCTTTTGTCCAAGCCATATTTCTCCCAGTGGAGACAAATAAAAATAAATGAAAATGAAAATATGGATGATAGAATTTTATCATCAAAGGTGCCATAAAACACGCCAGTAACCACATTATCATTATTATTATTATTATTACAACATACTTTTGATTTGCAAACTAAATCTAAAATTAAAAAAAAAACAAAAGAAACACTGAAGGCACTTAAATGTGCCTATAAATTAGGAGAGCAAGGAAAATTAAACACGTTTATTTTAATCTCTACTCTGTATTGGACATTTAAAAGAGATAATTTTAGATATCAGATAAGAGCTCAGCTCAGAATTGTGCATGAAATGGGATTTATGAGTGGCTATAGGCAAGTCTTGATTGAATATCAACATCTAAATAATAAGGATGATCAAAATAATCATTTTTTTTGATCGAAAGAAAGGAAAAAAATAAATAAAACGCCTCCACTGAAACTGAAAAGCCCTCACCACATTATTAGTTACAGTCCTAACATTTCCTTTTCTCAACACTCAGAAGTCAGTGGGCAGCCGTGTGTGAGCAGAATCCATAAAATGTAATTAAAAAGTGCATCTTAAAACTAATCTTTTGCGTATTTCATTTTTGTCACTGAGGGTTGATGATTTAGAAGTCCAACTCCCAGCAGAAATGGTGGTTCCCTCTCGGCTGCAGCAGATTCTTGTGATGGATTTGAAAATCTTAATTAGACCAGCCAGCAGATATCTGCGATTTCACACAGCAGATTATCAACAGAAAGAGCTGCTTCCTCCTCTCTGACATCCTCCTACTCCTTTCTCTTGACTGTTGCCGTCCGTGTGACTCCGCTGCTCAGAGCTCACCTCAGGACAGGAGGTACTACAGCAACAGCATATGTACTTATTTACTTATTTCTCATTTAAAACAAAAGCAGACATGATAAAGAGTTTGTATCTGCATGGAGAAATGATGAGTGTTATTGTGGGTTTTATTCATGAGGGTCAGTTGCTGAGATGGAGAAGACAGAGATGCATGCTTAACAGCTAAATATTCACGACAACACGCATGGAAGGAAGAACAAAAACAGATAAATAAGGGGAACACTCAAAACCTGCATGAAGCACATTTTGTATTATTTGCAAACAATGGAGTGACTCAGTGTGGTCTGAATTGGCCAAATGATGACTATAAAAACGAAAAACAAAAAGAAAGCAGCAGCCCTGCAGCTCTGGGCTGATTTTACTTTGTATTCATGCTGGACTCGCGCTACGATGGCGAAAGAAGAGGAGCTGAAAATGTCAATTTGGAAGCTTTAACACACTGTCCCTCTACAGAACATCATTGATCATCATCCGCTCAGCCACACAGCTAGAACATTTCCAGACGGCAGTCTGCTGATTCCTTTGTAGATTAAATCAATGCTTCATGTAAATTTTTTTTTTAATTCCTTGTATTTCTATTCATTAGAGCTGTGGATTTTTTTTGTTTGTTTGTTTGTTTTAAGTGAGGACAGAGGTAAAGGAAGGAACTGTGATGGGAGCTAGGCTAGGCTAGCCCCTCCCCCCGCTGTGCTGTTCCTCTGTCCCACACAAAATATAGCATCATGGTGTTGATGTTGCACATTTCAGTTAGAAAGCCTAAACGCACCTTTCTTTGTGTGCCATTTAAGATGGTGTTTGCAGGAAAAGCAGTCTAAGCTCATCCAATGCGTTTACATGTCTCTACTATTACCTGGAGACCTTCAGTAATGAATCATGTTATAATGTATAATTGCAGAAGATGTCTGTGATGATTATCCAGTGTGAATGTGCCATGTATGGCAGTAATTCAGTAATTCTGTCTCTTTCCTGGTGCAATTATCACAGTGACAATGGATATCATGATGGAGGGGAGAAAATTCACTAAATTCATCAGCATTTAGCCCGAAACAAAGAAGGAATAAATACAATATAAACATTACTCTGACTACGATGAAAACTCTGTCTACAATTATTGTCACGGTTACCATGGCAATTTAAATGCACACGTCATGTTTGAGTGATAACGTTCTTATTTCATCTACAGGGTTTTACCTGCCCAAACACGGCCTGTTGTCACTGGTGTTCATGTTAAGACTTTAGTGCACAAATAAGCCATGACACAGAGGAAACATTAACCAACCTTAACCGTGACGAAACATCTGGGGGTGAAAAGCAGCAAATTCTCTTAAAACTCAATTTCTGTTTGTCCCATGCAAATTGACAGCACAAGACAAAGATGTTGTGCAGCAGATTTCTAAATTACTGGAGCTCCCCAAGTCACAGATGAGTCACAAGATGAGAAAAAAACACAATATGTCCTGGTGAAAACGCAGTCGTGGAGGTCATGTTGCACCTTTGTCAGAAGACCGTCCGAAATAATGCTAATACTTTAAGACTTGGAATAAAGACACCCTACATGAAATTTAGGATTAAAAACATTTCAGAATATAACTGATAGAAATCACTCAGATCTAAAATTCTTTAATTTATGCCCAAAACGGTTAAAATGACCATAGTTTTAAATATGATGCAGTGATATTTCATTACATAGAGGACATGGATCAGATCGTGATGTTTGCAGATGACACTGTGATGTCACGTCAGAGATGGGAACATGGAGCTTTTCAAGAGGCAGCGATAAAACCAAACTATCTTCATCCTTGAGGCATAAAATAGCGATGTATTGTCAAGGGTGTCTCCGCTATACATGTAGGTTACTCTTTGAACAAGTATGCACCTCAAGCTTGGTTGAAGATGGTACTCTGTACGTCACAGCCTTTATACTGTATCATTTTAAACCTGAAGTGATACCATAGTGCTTACATTTAATCATAGCAGGGCTTAAAATACATTTTTTAATCTTATTAGCTGAAAATAGTGACTTTTCTTTGGCGACTTAGGGGTGGTCGGTAAAGGTTTCTCTTCTGCTTCTAGCATCAGCATTCCAGAATAAAAAGTAGCAGTTTTATCACATCATATCCCTGGATCCACAGAGTCTGGCCTTTTTATTTTATTTTATTTTTTTTTATCAACCTGTACAGAGCATCTGGTGGATGCTGCAGATGCAAATGAGGAGCCACAGACTTCTGTGTGCATTACATATTGAAAACGCAGGCACCAGTTATTAAATACTGACACAATAACCTTATCCGTGTGATCTGGTCCCACGTGAGATTTATTTCTGAATACAAATAGGAAAAGAGAAAATCTGTAGAAGATACGACTCTTTCATGGCTCTCGTAAATATGTATCTTTATGTTAGATTCTATAGAAAGTGCAGTAATTCCTTTTCTTATCTAATGGTATTTTTGGAAACACCTTAGCTCATTAGCTCAGTTTGCCTTTTGTGCTAAAACCCAGTTGTGGAACAGTTCTTTTGTCAATAGCGAATGAATCAACATGGCAAAAAAAAGGGGGAAAAAGGGAAAAAAAGAAACCTTGGACAGCTGCCTTTTTTCCCTTTAAAACTAAGTCCTCGGTGCAGCACTTCCACTTACTGCCGACCAGTGATTCAAATTTGCTTGTTAAAGTTCACAGAAATTCAACCCTGGATGGAGCATTTGCACAGATTAAGTGTGCTCTATACGAGCAAATCCTCAGTGCCAGTGCATTTAATTGATTTTGCTGAGAAATGTCACCATTTTAAATCCTGAATGGTGTGATGAGACCTGAATGCTGAAAATCAGCCATCCAGTAAAAGAGGTGACAGTTGGTGTGTGTGTGTGTGTGTGTGTGTGTGTGTGTGTGTGTGTGTGCGCGTGTGAAAGTAATATGTTCTTTTGTCAAAGATTGTCTCTAAGCAACTGTAAATTTCCTGAGTGAATTTTTGTACTAAAATCTCTTTTTTTTTCTTGTATAATCGCAATTTTAAAAACTTTTTTCATTATAGAAAATAAAATCATGATAATTTTAGGGTTGTAAATTCATAAATTTCACAATCACCATCTTTTTATCATAATTTTTTTCTCCAAAAGACTTTGCACTCAAATCAAAATTTGTCACAAATTTAACAATTTGACTTTTTTGTAATAAAAAAAAAAGCAAGAAAAAAAAGAGAGAAACAAAGAAAAGACATTTCTTTATTTAAAAATGCAAATTTCAAACTTTTCTATCATGCAGCCACAAATGCCACAATTTTTTTTGACTTTTACCTTAATTAATATTTCTTTGTTTGGTTGGAGAATGTCAGTTCTGCAAAATTGTGACATGAAATTATATGTTGTAATATTGCAAATCACAAATGGTTTTGTTACAAAGGAAAGTTAATTTCACAAGTGTTGAGAAAAATGAGCAAATCTTCTTCAAAAGTTTGTGAAATCATGACTTTTGACATAAACCAGCTCCTCTACAGTCTCCTGGCTGCTCTCCTCACCTCATTTTTTATTTATTTTGTTTTTATATTTTATGTTCGTACAGAATCAAACCGGCAGTCGCGTTTAAATTTTCCCCAGAAGTGTTCTAGTTATACGTACACGATTGTCTTTGCGTTCTCTTGAAGAAGGCAGATAAAACGAAGCCTTGAGTTTGTGCTGTACGAACATAAAATATAAA
>JBAMYA010055100.1:0-30248 GCA_037176975.1 Arrhamphus sclerolepis | reverse complement strand
TGATTGTTTCCTCCAGGTCAGTTCCAGCTCCAGCTCTGCACTAAAGCATCTTTTTAATTTTCTATTCATGTGTTTTTATCTTTGGACCAGTTCATATCAGCTGTATCATCTGGCTCTCTGTATTTTGTATTTTCTGCTTTGTGACGCCTCATCAGGGACAGTAATGACATCACAGTGATGTAACAAGGTGAATAGTTTGGAGACACAATATCGTAGGAAAACTGTGTCTTTAACACAAAGATATCCAGAGATTTTACAGAATGTCCTTAGCAGCTTTTATTTGTCCATTAAAACTTTATTGGTTAAGAAGTTTGAGATTTTATTGATTTCTGTTTTTTTTTTTTTCTTCATTGGTGGGATTAATGCCGTCAACCATGGAAACCCTCAGCTGTCGTTCAAACCATCATTTAATCATTGGGAGCTCAGTCCTATCCTGGATTTTGGTTTATATTTCAAAATAGATGTCAATCATCAATCATCATGCTGAAGCCCAGAGTCCAGGCCAGCCCACAGCTCCATTCAGCCCTATCAAGCAGAGCGTCCGAGGGCAGGACAAAATCGGGACATTTATACAATGGCTGTCAAGTTTCGAGGCAATGAAAAAATAAAAACTGTTACAGTGTTTACGTTTTCCCAGACCGTGTGTGGGAAGGAGAGAGCGAGAGAGAGGCCAAACCACAGAACGCCAGAAAGATGATAAAAGTTTCAGCTCTTAACTTTTATGTCAGCCATTGTCAGTGTTACACCACAGAAAAGGAGAGGGAGGGGAAAAAAAAACAAACTCCTGTCATTGACATTCATATCTGAATCTATGTATAGGGCTGGGACTTTTACAAAAAATAAAGCATTTAGCATTTTTGAAGTCCAAACAACGCTGAACAACAACTATTTCCTGGTACACTGATTACAGGAGGAGTCAAGCGCGTGCTATTGTCACCGGTACCAGATCTAGGGGAATCTGGGCCTGCAGCAACAGGCTGAAGAGCACTGTGTAGCCAGTACACTGGATCACAGAGAGGAGACAGTTGTTACAATGTTGCCCAGGCCAGAGCGTGTTTATTCTGAGCTGTGCATGCCCAGAGCCAGAAACTATCCCCCCCAAGCAGACCTACAGTTGCACGAGCATGCCCTCTACTGATAAGAACTTGCATGTACAGAATATACAAGAAATTATAGACAAGTTGATACGAATTAAAAATTATAACCAAAAATGGGGGAGTATTGGTTGTACACTACTATTAATCCCCCTGGGGAAATTCCTTCTTTGCATTTGACCCATCTGGGCTACTAGGCCAGCAGTGGGAGCAGGTGGGGGTTTCGGGTTCACTGCTCAGGGGCACCTCATCCATTGATGTGGACATTTAGCCAAATGTAGCCATTTCTCAACACACCCCGTTCTAAAAGATGTATCCAAACATCTGGTACTGAACTAACAAATATAACCATGGAAAGTCAGGTTTGTCACTTAAAATGTCCGTCATTTGTCAAAGTCATTTTCAAAGTCAATGTCATTTACTGCACTAACATGTCCATATTGGCATAAGATAAAAACGGTCAGATGCAGCTGGGTAAGACAGCATGGGGTAAGGAAGAAATGCAATCATCAGATTCACTCCAGGTTGCAATGAGTGATATGATGGTTGACTCAAGCGGTCATATGTGAAGAGGTTTTACAGCTCTTGCTGTTTCCAGTTTCTGCTTGTACACAGTAGATAGGTCCATCACCAATCCTCTCAACAACTCGATGAATACTTTTCTCCCAATAAGCACAGAGTTTGCCTGGACCACCTCTCACCTCCTAATGCAACGCCTTTACTATGTTGATCATAATACCGTTTCCCTTTTGCAGAGGATTTTGTGCTGTTCTCTGAGGCAATTTTATATGCCTCCTGCATATGAAGGCCATTTTTGTGCATACTATGGAGTGTTGCTTCTCTTCAGATTTTAAATCAAAAAGCAAATAAATCGGCAAACAGGGATCTCTGCCATACAGAGGAAAGAAAGGTGAGTAACCAGTAGCACCATGTTTGGTGCAGTTTAATAAAGAAAAAAAAACTACAAGATTGAAGCCTTGATAAAAGCATGGTTTTGTGCAAAAAAGAGTTTGCATACTACTGAAGCACTTCAACCCTATATACAGTCATTGTTTACATCCATTCATCCATTATCTATACCCGCTATTTCCCTGCGATGGTTGCCAGTCCATTGCAGGGCCACATATAGACACACAACCATTCACACACACACTCACACCTAGGGACAATTTAGGAACACCAATTAACCTAAGGAGCATGTCTTTGGACTGTGGGAGGAAGCCGGAGTACCTGGTGAGAACCCACACAAGCACAGGGAGAACATGCAAACTCCACACAGAAAGGCCCCTGCGGAGGCTCAAACCAGGAACCTTCTGCTGTGAGGCAACAGTGCTGACCACCATGCTGCCCTCATTGTTTACAAATAACTTTATATATCCAAAATTTAATAAGACAGCTTTTTTGGACAAAGATTTTTTTTTTTTTGTGATTTTAAAGCAGCAATTCTTAGAAAAAGTTGAAAGCTCACAATATTAAACCATAATTTTAAGTCAATATTTTCACCCCCCAAAACAAAACATTGCAATCTTGCTAAATACATTTGCTTCCTAAAAAGTTGTGAATATGATAAAATAGGTAGATAGAACGCAGGAAGCCTTATTTAACAAGATGTTCACGAGTAATTACATTTATAGAGGAACCGCAGCCTCTAGAGGTCAGTACAGGAACTGTTTCTTTTCTTACTACCTAAAGTGGGGGTGATGGACTTCGTCAGGTCCAGTAAGGCTGTCAGATAGATTAAACTGTGCACGTGTTTGGGAGCTTTATTTTGAAGGCTTGTACCAGAAGTTCATCCCCCGCTTACGTCAGTAGCAGCACCGTCGCAGGTACCTGTGCAAGGTTTTTACTCAGTTTTTACTCGTTTAAAATCCACAGCTGGATTTAGAGGTCCACCAATGATCTGCATTCTGCTGGTAGCCGGACACGGCACGCTGTTGGAGGCGCAGATTAAGGTGAGTTTGTCGTATTCTGTTACATAGTTTCATAAAAAGTACAAAGTTCAGTCCTTTCTGAGGAGTTCACAGAACCGCCTTCGGGAATTAGAAGTTTTATCTCCTCTGGAGCTCCAGTCTGTTAAATCCCTGCCAGATCATCACTGATGATGTTTACTTAATAGTTACTATACAGAGAACCATTCGGATGGAGTTTGAGTCTAAAATTTATTGCGTAAATTTATTAAAAAAAACAATTATTGTCGGTAGATAGAGCTAATGTTCTCTGCGCCCCGTACAGGACACTGGTGGAATTACCATTTTGGATCGTGTGAAAAATAATATTACAGTTAGATTTTGTATTATTTAGTTATGATGATGATGATGATAATAGTAATGATTGTTATTATTATTGTTAGTAGTAGTATTTTGAGGAAGAAGAACCACTGTAGTAATAACAAATGGAATGTGGCCCTGTGATGGACTGGTGACCTGTCCAGGGTGTTCTAGTGCCTTTCGCCCGAAGAGAGCTGGGATAGGCTCCAGTAGACCCCCGTGACCCTGTACAGGAATAAACGGATTTAGATAATGGATGGAATGAATGGAAAGGCACACAATTTCATTACACTTCTCTATAATGACAATAAAGATTCTGATTCCGAATCTGAACTGTTATAGTTTTTTTTCCATGCTAAAAAACAGTTTCGACTTTCTTTAAGAGCAAGATTCTCTTACTTAAAAAAAAAAAATCTAAATTTGCAATAGGAAAATCTGAATTTCTGACTTTCATATTATTATATTAATTTTTTTCTTTGAGGAAATCTAATTGTGATTTTAAATTTACAAATCAAATGTACAGTTCTGTGAAATCACTGTTTCACATCTTTTTCTTTCAAAATTTGTGAGTTTCCGAAGTGATCATTTTGCTTAATCTAATCTAATTCTTTTTAATGTGTGAGTTTACAACAACAAAAATTCTGACTTTTCTCTTCGCAAAGTCCATAAAGTCAAGATTTTTCTAATTTGTGAGTTTTTGAGATGATAATCTGGGAGACCCCTCCACTACCAAACAGAATCCTCAAAGTGTTAGTCAAGGCCCTGTAATTCAGCATAAATGAAAAATGAACATTAATCAGATAGACGAGAAGATCATTACATGGATGGTGGTAAAATGCCTTCTGTTGTGAATAAAATATGAGTATATGAGGTGTGGACATCATTTCATTCTGTTTTATTTCGTCACATTTTAAAATCTACTGTGGTTGCAGCTCATATATTAAACTAAAACACTCAGAAGTCCAAACATTTTACACATGAACTATGAAATAAGTGCAAAGAAATGACTTTATTTATTGGTGCAGGTGTTCACTGGGGTTCCGACTTTATCACATCTGTTCATCAGGCCTTAGTTATTTATTTATCGGACCGATAAAAATGTCGCCTAATAATTTATGGCTCCGAGGAATGTGTTGAGTCGTATTTTGTATCACGATGTTCCACCTCAACTCCTCCTTCATCCTCAGAACGATGACACCAGCCTCTACAAACACCTGAGCGGAATTCCCAAGGCGCTGCTTCCCGGCATCGGTGGCAAGAAGATCCTGGACTTCTGGTGGGAGACGGTCAACATGTAAGTCAGAACATCTGTGAACATCTGCAGAGGTCTCAGCTCTTTGGTGACTGACTGCCTCTTCTGTGGTTGGCCTCCAGGAGGCAGCTCTTCACTGACGTCTACCTGGTCACCAACGCAGATAAGTGAGTGCTCTTCCAGTTGCTGAACATCTGGAGACTCCGGCCTCAGCATCCCACTAAAGCTGCTCTGGCATCCACAGGTACAAGCACTACGAGCGCTGGGCCACCGCCAATGACTTCCCGGTGGAGAACGTGGTGAACGACGGCAGCACCACGCCGGGAGACCGGCTTGGCGCCACGGCGGACCTGGAGCTGGTCATACGAAGCCGACGGCTGCAGGACGACATCATGGTGGTACGAGGAGTCCAAATTCAATTAAGCATTTAAAGATGATCATAAAGTTTTAACTAGAACATTTCTGAGGAAACGTTTTATTCAGTTCTGACATCAAAAAGTGGAATAACTGAGGAGAGCAGCTGGTTTATGTAAGAAAATCAGGATTTGGGAAACTTGAAAAATAGTTTACAACAAATGTTGATAGTTTTTGTAATAATCATCCATCCATCCATTTACTTCCACTTATATGGATCTGGGTCGTGGGGGCTGCTTCCTTGGCAGAGAGGCCCAAATCGAGGCGTTCCCAGAGTAGTTGAGAGACAAAGTCCCTCCAGCGTGTCCTGGGTCTTCCTCATGGTCTTCTCCTGGTCGGATGTGCCCAAAGCACCTACCGATGGGATGCGTCCAGGAGGCATCCTGACCAGATGCCCAAGCTGCCTCAACTGGCTCCTCTCGATGTGGAGGAGCAGTGATTCTACTCTGAGTCTTCTGGATGACTGAACTCACCTTATCTCAAAGGGAGAGCCTAGCTAGCCCGCAGGGGAAACTCATTTCGGCCACTTGTATCCGCCACCTCATTCTTTCGGTCACCACCCGCAGTTCATGACCATAGGTGAGGGTAGGAACAAAGATCGACCAGTAAACAGTCTTGCCTTTTGGCTCAAGTCCCTCTTCACCACAACAGACCGTAAAGAGTCATGCATATTCCACAAGAACAGAGAAATTGGTTCTTGTTCTCGAGGTTGTGACAACAAGAACAAAGTTCATTCTAACTGGGGCGTATCATACTTCACAAGAAACTCTAGTGCAGAACTCACAGAAGGACCCTCCTTCTTCAGGACACGTACTTTTAAATGTTAGAATATTAAGCCGACAACAAGTCACAGTAAAATTTGAACATTTCTTGCCATAACTATAACATTTTTAACTTTTTTTTTTGATAAACTGGAAGAAACACATATATTCAAATCCCACACTGCAAGCTGGGGCAGTTCGTTTTCAGTCTGGACACAGTGTGGTGCAGAGCTCCCGTCTGACTGTGGCTGGGAGCGCAGCAGAGGCTGCTGGGAAACTGACCGCCTGGGAGGTCTTCAGGACAGGACAAGGCTCACAGCGGCACCCGCTGCTCATGGAGGACAGTAGAGTGATACGTGCTTTCACGTTACAGTCTCCAATAACACCAGAAGTCGCTAAATTTGTCACTAGTCACTTTTTGAAAGTTGCCAAACTGGCAACAGTGTGACCACACTTCCAGGTTTCCATATGAACCACGCCCGCACCATATTTCTGACCAATCACACATATTTGTGCGACACCGCACGAGAAAAAAAAAGTTTTGTCCAGATGATGTGTCGAGAACGATCTGCAAGAACTCCTGAACAAGGGCTGTGAAAAACAAAATGATGCCATTTTATTCTCACAGACTCATGAGCAAGAAGAAATTTCTCTGTTGTCGTGGAGCATCAGGCTTTATAGCAGACGCTGCACTGATCCTGATCAGTCTCCTGCTACATTCTTCCGTCACTCATTGGCTGACGAAACTGGCTCTTGTTATAACCTGTTGTCTTAAAAAAATAAAAAAATTGTTTTAATAGCTAAAAGTCATGACTTTAGGACAAAAAGTGAAATTATTCATGACTAATTTTATGTCAAAATGTTGCAAAAGTTGATATTTTCCAACAAAAAAAATTGTAAATTTGGCTAAGAATGTTACAATTTTGTGACATTTGTGACTGTACGGTAAAAAGTGTTAGTTGCTTTAAAAAATTTCAAAATTTGGAATTTTATAACAAAATTTGCTTTTATACATAAAAAGTAAAAAAAAATTTTAATTTGTGATTTTTCAAGAATAAAAGATTAATTTTAGTACAAAAGTATCATAAAGTGCTTTTAAGGGGAACAAAAACGCTTTTGAGAAATCTGTGCTTTTGCAAAACTTGCAGTTTTACAACAAAATTAGCTTATTTTTCAAGACTTTACATTTTCATATTTTTTTATTTGATTTTTACAAAAAAATAAATATGATTTTAATATAAAAGTCTTGATTTTATGATAAAGCTTAAGTCTTGTGAAATTTCAGATAAATATTTTTTTTTACAAAAAAAAGATGTGGTGTTCTGAAAATCGCCATTTTAAAACACAGGATAGTTAGTTTTTTTCGTCTTTTTTTTCTTTTTTTTTTTTTTTACAAAAAATTAAAATATAAGTGATTATACAAGAAGACTTTGATCTGAACCCTCAATTTTATGATGAAAATAAATTTTGTTAAATTTGAGATTTTATGATAGAAATCCATCCATCCATCCATTATCTATACCCGCTATTTCCTGTGCAGGGTCACGGGGGTCCAGTGGAGCCTATCCCAGCTCACCTCAGGCAAAAGACAATTTTATTACTATTATTTATTTTTATTTTACAACAAACTACAGAAACTAACAGGAAATCTGACAACGTAGCTGGTTGAGAAAGTAAAGAATAAATGGCCCTTTAATGGTAACCATGGTGATGAAATGGTTTGACACCTCTGCTTGGACAGTTCACCGTTTGTTGTCTGTGTACGCAGATCGCTGGAGACATGCTGTGTGCAGACCAGAACTTCGACATCGCTCAAGTCCTTCGGTTCTTCAGACAGAAGGTGAGTATCGTCTGCACAGACCCTCAGGTGTGTGTTTCAGGACATAATCCAGACTTTTAGAGCTTCTGAAACATTGTAGGAGCTCTGATGAATCCTTTTCTTTAGACAGGCCACCTTGCTCATTCCAGCCTTTTTTAAACACCAAACTGTCTTTAAGCCATTTTCTTTAAAACACTGAGCTGCTAAATGAAAATATGACAAAGAGATGAGACAGTGACAGCTGATCCAGATTTAGACTTTCATTGGTCATTTTCAGTGAAATATAATGACTGCTGAGATTTGATGACAGGAGTGGTATTATGTTCGGACCTGTTCAGTGTTGTGACAAAAGCTAGGCCTCTTTACGTCACATCATGTGTTGAGCTGCTGACACCTGTGGGTCACGATGGATCAATACAGCTTTGCGAAGCAGTAAGGCGCTCTTTCACTGTGTACCAAAAATGATTAAAAACTTCGGGGCTTCGCTGTGATGAGAAACAAAACCTGACATTAACACAACCCCAATTCCGATGAAGTTGAGGTGTTGTGTAAAATGTAAATAAAAACAGAATACAATGATTTGCAAATCCTTGTCAACCTACGTTCAATTGAATACACTTCAACAGGGGTCTCCGACTCCAGGCCTCGAGGGCCGCAGTCCTGCATGTCTTGCATGTTTCCCTGCCACAACACACCTGATACAAAATGAACATGTCGTTAACAGACTTTTGCAGACCTGGATGACAAGCTGATGGTGATTCATGTTTGTTTTTAATGCAGTGCCGCCTGAGGGATCGAAGGTTGCGGGCATTCAATGTTGGTTTTCAACCTTGCCGCTTACATGCAAAGATTTCTCCAGATTCTCTGATTCACTGTAAATGATGAAATCCCTAAATTCCTTGCAATTGTACATTGAAAAACATTGTTCTTAAACTGTTGGACTATTTGCTCAAGCAGTTGTTCACAAAGTGGTGAGCCTTGCCCCATGCTTGCTTAGAACGGCCGAACCTTTCGTTGATGCTCCTTTTATTCCCAATCATGACTTTCCCCTATTTCCAATTAACCTGTTCACCTGTGGAATGTTCCAAACAGGTGTTCAAAATGAGTGAATATTTGCAAGGTTTATCAGGTTGAACATTAGATATCTTGTCTTTGTGGTGTATTCAATTGAATATAAGTTGAAAAGGATTTGCAAATCATTGTATTCTGTTTTTATTTATGTTATACACAATGTCCCAACGTCATTGGAATTGGGGTTGTATAACATCTCTGCTTAAAAATAAATGAATAAATAAAGAGACAACTGTAGTTTTCTTGCTGAAATGATTTTCGCTACATGGCTGACTTCCATGTGAGACTGTTGAAGTCCAGCTCCAGGGGTCTCTTTTACAACCGTTGCATACTCACAAAATTGTGCCAGAAACTTGCATACGCTGCTTTCCACGGAGTTAGTTTCCATGCAGCAGTTAAAACCAGAGTGTTAATTATGCTTGTGCTGGTGAGCCAGAAGGACCTTTCAAATAAATAAAAATAAGGCCTATACGCCAACTTAAACCTTAAATCAAAGTCCTCATAATATTTCGTCAAAGTTCATCACAGTCACGTTTCTCTCCAAGATGATCACCAGGGTGATGTGTGCAACAGATTAACACATAAATTGTAACAAGGTGTGAGGCAATTAGACTGATTGATGTAAACATTTAAATACCTTAGTGAAACTTGTGCGTAATGCTGCACCAAGGATGCACTGGTACTGCTGGAAGACCTTGCAAATGGGAGAAATAGGAGGGAACGTGTTTTCACGGATCACCAAGATTTCCTGGCCCATGATGATGACTGGTTAATATGATGATTTAGACTCCCTGGAGCTTTAGTCTTGGATCTATGTGCTGAACTGGGTCCAGTACTGGAGATACTGACCTGCCGGAACCACACCATCCTTGTGCAAATACATGTGTTAACCACTCTGGGATTCGGCGAATTAGCTGACAACTATGTGTTTAACATAATCGACAACTAATAAATTAGAAACGACATCATTCTGTGAAATCATCCATAGATCTGGGATACTGCAGCCAGCGCTAAGCGCAAAAATGCCTTCCTCCTGGATGGTGTTGTTAAGATGTCGAGTCGATACATCAGATTTCCTGACACTGTGAGAGAACAAGCCAACATTAAAAGGCAGTTTGCAGCAATGTCCAGTTAGATCCTATGCAATTTTTTTATGAATGAGACCCCTGGGGTCTCAGGAGGAATATCACCATGGAGCACGGCTTAGTGAGGATGTCATGTGATGTTTAAGACAACAATAAGGATCACTCTTTAACTTTTTATTTTATTTTATTTGTTTTACTTATCAGCCATAACGCCACACAAATTACTTAATATTGTTCTAATTTCTTTCAGTTCATCAGTTGTTTCTGTCTGATTTAGCAGAACAGCATTCGTCAACACCCGCCCTCCTCCAGATGGTTCATGCGCTTGGGTATTGATTGTGTGATTTCGTGGTTGCCATTGTCGACCAATAACATTGATCGACTGGCTCATTTAAATGCTCATCGACGTTCACAAGGTTCTTTGTATCGACCATTTATGGTTTAATGTGGACGTGTAGAGGACAGGACAGGAGTTGGAACCTTGTACGCAAACATTGACGTGCAGCTGTGATCTATGAAGGGAAATTTCTTATTGGTGTGCAAAAGCCAAAAATGGCATACGCCAAAAAAAATTTATAAAATTGGCTTTTGAGCATACGCACGGTTTTAGTATAGATCCTATTCAATGTTTTACAAATGAGACCCCAGAACATGTCCCTCTGTTTAACAAGGTTCTAATTGGGAGCCCTAAAGTCACTAACAGCAATGTGAGAAACTAGTGCAGAGTATTAAAGCTGTGAAAATCATGATTCCACTAAATCTAGTTTCCTGATGTTTTTCTAAGTTGAAATATTTGTAGTTTGTTGTTTTAAAATGATGAACTTGGTTTCTTTGCATTATCTGAGGGCTGAAACCCTCAAACTACCATGATGATGATAAGTCCCTTCTAGAGGCACTTTGAGAAGCAACAGCTGGATGAGGAGGCCCTGTGGCTCATTTTCAGACCCCACATCTGTCCAGATGTGGGTCTGATCTATCAGGCTGCACATCTTAATGAACATTTTATGGCTGAGGGCAGAGATCTGACGTACTTGGAGTGTCATGGGAACACGTCCAGTAAAGGCCGTCGTGAACTGAAGTTCTCTGATATTAATGTCAATAACGAAGCAGAGATCCTGACACTCATGATTCTATGGAAGTGAAGCACTAGTTGGCTTTTTCTTGTTTGTTTCAGCCTGGAGAGCTGATCATCTACTACGAGCTGGAGGATGGAGAGGAGAGCAGCTCCAGAGGCATCGTGGAGGTGTGTCCTGACACCCACAGGTGAGGAGGCCATATGCTCTTCCAGCTGTTCTCCTCCACATCTGTTTCAAAATGCTCTCTTTGTGTAAATCAGGATCTGTCGCTTTCTGGAGAAACCTCAGGAAGGTGTTACAGCGTCACGGCTGGCCAGTGTGGTCTTCTACTGCATCCGCAGAGAGACGCTGTACCACATATCAGACTTCCTCAATCAGCAGCCCGAGGCCTCAGAACGGACCTTCGGACAGTTCTGGGTTCGTACCTGACACTTCCAAGTAGACAGTTTCCACCAGGAGGGTTTATTTTCTGCTTCCTCAGCAAGTACAACTTTGTCCACCTCACTCACCCATCAAAGCTGATTCTGATGGAACTCTCCCTTCAGTCCAGAGTGTTTGGTTTAAAGGTCTCTGTGATGAAAAGTAAACAGATCATCTCCAACATTTCCAAAAAAGATGGAAATAAACAAATAAAGCAATGATTTAAAAAAAAGTTAGAAATATAAAAGCATTAAATCCAATGGGGAAGTAGGAGTGGCTGCAGTTCCTCTACTGACCACTAGGGACAGGAAATTCCTCCCCAGCCAGTTACCCATGAGACATCCTGACCAGATAACCCTTCTTGTTGTGAACTGTCAGTTGACTTGAATTGAATTGAATGGAAATGAATAATGATGGGACACAGTGTCACCATGGTAGGATCCAATGTCACCATGATAAGACCCAAAATCACCATGGATCCAGCGTCACCATGGTAGTACCTATCATCACCGTGGTAGGACCTATCATCACCAGGGTAGTACCCAGAATCACCATGGTAGAACCCAGCATCACCATGGTAGGACCCATCATCACCATGATAGGACCTATCATCACCATGGTAGGACCCAGCATCACCATGGTAGGACCCATCATCACCATGGTAGGACCCAGCATCCCCATGATAGGACCTAACATTGCCCCAGTAGGACCCATCATCACCAGGACCCAACATCACCATGATAGGACCCAACATCACCATGGTAGGACCCATCATCACCATGGTAGGACCTATCATCACCATGGTAGGACCCAGCATCACCATGGTAGGACCCAGCATCACCATGATAGGACCTAACATTGCCCCAGTAGGACCCATCGTCACCATGGCAGGACTTGGAAAGGGAAGAGAGACTTCAGAAGATATTCAATGTAATGATAAAAACTCCAGATTCTATAAAGAAAATTCCTTCATATTACTGGAGCACCACCCCTGGAGAACACAGGGTCACATCACATTTCATGGTAAATTAATAAAGAAAACAAGTTGTTTGAGGGGGTTTGTATACTTTTTTCTTGCCTGTCTACAAGTCCACTTGTAGACCAGTGCACTTGCTCTGTGTTGTGATGATAAATGGTTGATAAATGTTGCAGTGACGTTGTCATAAGTAGAAAAATGATGATCCAGGAGTTCTAAGCTTGTTTCCATGTTTCTTCTTCAGGAGTGGCTCATCAATGAGAAACAGCTGGACGTGTTTGGGATGAAACTTCCTACTGGTTTCCAGCTCATCGGACAAGTGGTTTGTATCCTTGTTTTTTTCTTCTTTTTTTCTCCACAAACAGTAATCTTGTGGGAATAACTCCACATGAAAGTAGATCAATCTGAATACGTCGTTAGAACCTCTGATGGTGAAATGGTCTGGTTACTTTTGTCCAAACAGTGAAGTGAAGCATGACATCTTATTTCAAGTAAACACTGCTTCAGAACTACCTCCCTACCTCACTGATGTTCGTTATCACGTCACCACCTAAAGTGGTGTGTTTACCACAAAAATTAACCATTTTAACAACAAAGAGCGCAGTCTTACAAAAGTTGCCAATTTTTTGTGATTTTGTGAAATTTTGGATTTTTGTGACAAAAATGTTTAATTTCACATTAAAAAAAATAATGATATTGCAAAATTTGTGATTTTACAACCAAATCTTTTGTTTTAGGACATAAAGTTGCAATTAAACAAAATTTTTAATTTTATGGCAAAAATCTCAGATTCTGAGTTACGATTTTACAAAAAAAGTGCAAACATCGTACCTAAGTTTACTATTTTAAGTTTTAAAGTTGTGAAAATTTGTTATTTTTGCAAATCTTGTCATTTTACAGCAAAAATTATTTTTTAAGGACATAAAATTGCAGTTATACAAAATAGAATTTTACAATACAAAGTCGTCATTTTCTATCAAAAGGTTTCAACATTAAGTTAAAAAGTTGTGATGTTGTGAAATTTGTGATTTTACGACAGAAGTCTTTTATTTATTTATTTATTTTAAGTCATGAGTTTAAAACAAAACGTTTGTTTCAATGTTTCTCTATTTATATTATTTTATGTTATGTTATTTTATATTACATCATATCATACCAGGGCCTGTCAGACTACACCAAGTGGCTCACTCACTACTCCACCAAGCAGAAAGACAGCCCAGCCAAACCCATCACATGCCGCTCGTATGCCAGGTGAGAAAACATCCTTCAGTCTCCCCACCTGCGATGATGGACTATCTTTAGGCTGATGTCCATGACTTTGGTGTCTTTGTCGTCTGGCAGGGTCGGTCTGATGGGAAACCCCTCTGACGGTTTCAATGGGAAGACCATTGCCATGACCATCTCCAACTTCTGGGCTGAGGTCACTCTAGTGGAGAGCCAGACTTTGGTAAGTCGCTTCTAAGATGACCAGTCCTTCATCAGGGATGAAGGCTGCTAACTCCATCTGTGGTTTCTGTAGGTTCTGGTCCCACATCCTCTCAATGACCCCACAGAGTTTGGCAGTCTGCAGGATCTGTTCTGCATCAGCAGGAAGGAGGGGTGAGTCCTGGGCTGAAAGACGGGACTGTGGAGTGATGTTGGAGATGTGACAGCTCCCTGTTGGTTCCGGCAGGTACCTGGGAGGTCTGCGACTGCTGCAGGCCACATGTAAGAAGTTCTACCAGTTCTGCTCCAAACAAGGGTGAGATGTTGATGAGCGCAAAGATTCCTGGGCAGATTTTAACTTATCATCCTCCTGGTCCTCAGGATCCACTGCCCTGCATGTTTTACATCAGGGGTGTCAAACTCCAGACCCATGGGCCAAATCAGGTCCACCAACTCATCTGGCCCATGAGAGCGTTTAAAGACAATCGTTAACTCCTAACTAGAACATTTCTAAGGAAACGTTTGATTCAGTTCTGACATCAAAAAGTAAAATAGCTGAGGTGGAGAGCAGCTGGTTTCATCATTTTTACCAAAATACATGATTTATTTTATAAAATTACTTTTTTATATAAATAAAAAGTTTGATTTTAGGACAAAAAGAAATTAAACAAAATTTAAAATTTTATGTCTCTTGTAATTTTATGTTAAAATGTTGCAAAAAAAATTGATGCTTTCCTAGAAAACTTGTAATTTTAAGTTAAAAGAATTAAGTTAAAATTTTGTGACTGTGATTGTGCGATAAAAAGTCTTGGTTGTTGGAAAAAACAAACTCTTGACAAAAAATTAATGATTTTACAGCAACAACAAAAAAATCAGAAACAAAACAAGTTAAATTTTTTTGATAAAGAGCACAATTTATGTGAAAGTTTGCGAGATTCATTTTTTTAATGGGACAAAAAGATGTGATAATGCAAAATTCCTAATTTCACAGCAAAATTTGTTGGTTTCTGAAAAATAGATCCAATGTTTCTGAAAAAAGTTTGCTATTTTACAACAGAATTTGTTTTTTACAAAAAAGTAATTTTTTACTTTTTCAAATTTGCCATTATACGAAAAAATTTGTGATTTTAGTACAAAGACTCAATTTTTTTTTAACAAAGCCACAAACATGAAATTTAAGATAGATTTTATAACAACAAAAAAAAGTCACAAAGTCACAATTTTGTGTGATTGTATGATTAAAAAGTTTACCACAAAAAATTGCTTTTTTACAAAAAAAAGTCCAGATTATTAAAAATTTGTTATTTTGGTACAAAAATGGTACAAAAATCTCAATTTTATGATAAAAGTCTTGACTTTTGTAAAATTTGAGATTTTATGACAAATATTCCCTTCTTTTGCAAAAAAAGATGCTATATTGTGACATTCACTATTTTCTGACAAAATTAGCTTTTTTATGGAAAAAGTATTTTTTTATTTGTGATTATATGAGGAACAAAAGACTCAATTTTAGGATAAAAGTCATCAATCAAGATTTTATGAGAGTTCTGATTTCATGTCAAAATGTTGCAAGATCTTATTTTCCAACAAAAATATGTAATTTAAAGTTAAAAAGTTACAATTTTGTGACATTTGTGATTAAGTACAATAAAAGGTTTGCTATTTAATTTCAGATTATACTACAAAAGCCTAATTTTTATGATAAAAGTTTCAAATTTTATAAAATTTTAGATTTTATGGTAAAAATTAACTTTGTTTTACAAAAAAAATGAATATTGCAAAATTCCAATTTTGCAACAAAATTTGCTTTTTTTTATTTGTCATTTTAAAAGGAAAAAAATTGAATTTTATGTTAAAAAGAGGGCTGGGCACGTTAATGCGTTAATGAATACCTTTAATAAATGAATGCACTTAATAAATTAATGGCATTAATAAATTAACAATAAAACACTTCCTTTCAAAGTCTGTTTCTCTCAGAATCTGAACACAGACAACCATGGATCACAGAGAAGAACTGGCAGGATTGAAAAATAGAGAAAGATTAATCTATCATGCACATTTTAATTTTAAACTTCTTCCAGACAGCGGAGTTGATTGAAGAAAACTTTGCAAAGCTTAATTTTTCTATCACCAGAGCAGCGTTGCCAACTGTACGACTTTCTCGCTTTCCAAACCCTCTTGGCGACTTTTTTTTTTTTTTTTTTTGACAAAAGCAAGTTGTGACAAAACTAGCAACTTTCTCTGGTGTTATTGGAGATTTTTCTGGTGTTTTGGAGTCTCTGACGTTCTGCATTTATGGGTTAGGGTTAGGTTACCAGGTATCCCACCGCTGCCGTGAGACCCTCCCCGTCCGAAAGCACTGGGAGGCGGTCAGTCTCGCAGCAGCCTCCCAACACTCCCAGCTGCAGTCAGAGCAGAGTTGAGAACTCTCTTGGTTCCAAGTCCAGATAAAGCCCAGATAGAGCTCGTAATTCTAGCCCACATAACAGTCTTTTGATTAAATTTGATATTCTAACATTTAAGAATACAGTACAAAATTGATTAATGTAATGTGGATCAAGACAAAGCATTTAACTCATCAATCTATTTTGAGAAGTGATGGTCTGTTTCAGTGGAAAAAAAAACAAAAAAAACAAAGAAACCGAGAATCAACAGAAGAAAGTTGATTTGTAGTTGTAAACAGATTTGGGTGTTTAACCAATTTATTCCTCTCCCCTACAACATCCATTACAATTACATGTAATGTAATTACCACTTTTGAATAATTATTGACTTTTGCACACGTCAGTCCACATTTTTTTGATTAATCATAATTAATTGTAAACAGTCGTGATTAATCGCGGTTAAAAGTTTTAAGCACCAAGCAGCAGTTAAAAAGTTAAAATTTTGTTACTGTATGATAAAAAGTCTTGGTTGTTAAAAATCTTGCAAAATTTGCAGCTTTAAAATGTGCTTTAAAATTTTTCTTTTTCTTTTTAATTTTCAAAAAGAGTGGCCTTTTAATGGTAACCATGGTGATGATGTGGCCCTTTAATGGTAACCATGGTGATGATGTGGTCCAGGATGAAACAGAGTTTGACTCTTCTGGTTGAGATGTTTCCCTGCCCCAGCACACCTGGATCTGGTTAGTGGCTCATTGACAGCCAGCTGATGGAGATCCAGTCACATGAAACAGGTGTGTTGGAGCAGAGGAACGTCTGCAACGTGCAGGATAGAAGATCATATCAGCAACCTGACCATCTTCTGTTGGTGGTGTTCTGCAGCATCGCTTTGACGAAGCAGAACTTCACTCTGAAGTATGACACCAACATTCCTCGACAGGTGGTGAGTGACTCGCTAAATAAAAGCGTAGCAGCATGAAGATGTCAAAGTTCACTGAGGCTTATGTTTTCATGCAGGGCCTCGCTGGGAGCAGGTAAACATCTCTCTTCTTCAAGGACTTGTTGAAAGATGCTGTTTCAGGCTTTGATCTGAAGATCTCCTCTGGTCACAGTGCTATCGTCTCAGCCACTCTGAAGTGCCTCATGAAATTCTACAACATCACAGATGTTGTAAGGTTCTCCTTAACTCATTCATTAGTAATTTTTCCATCTCCAACACTGAACCCTAACCCCAACCCAACAACACCCCCCCCCTCCTCCTCCTCCTCCCCCATCAACCCCTACCCTAATCCCAACCCTAATTCTGGCTCTTGTGTGGTTGATCTGAAGGATCTGCCCAGGCCAGTGAGAGCCAACTTCATCCTCAACGTGGAGACAGATGAGCTGTTCATCACCGCTGGCCTGCAGGATAGAGTCGTTCAGGTCAGAATCAGAATCTTGTTCGGGTCAGAACGGTGTTCAGGTCAGAACCATGGTGCTTCTGCTGAGACGCTCAGCTGTGCACAGAAGCAGGAAGTAAGGGTTGTTCTGTCTCTGTAGGTCTATGAAGGGTTGGTCTACATGGACTTCAGTCAGAAGATCATGGAGGAACAGGGCTACGGTACTGAAGGAGAAGCTGATCATGACCTTACAAGATGGTTTGAACTCTAAAAGATGTTTTCTGATTGCTTGGTTGTTTATAAAGTAAGCTGGAAGACAAAAGTATGAACTCAGGTTTCTGGAGATTCCTTTGAGGTTTTATGTCCTTTCTTCCATTTTTCCAACCTTTCTTCCTTCCTTCCTTCCATCCATCCATCCTCCCTACCTTTCTTCCACTCTACCTTCCATCCACCCATCCATCCATCCATCCATCAACTTTCTGAGGGGTGGAGGGATGCATCTCTTAAGTGTTTCAGGATGTCTTCGTAGAAACAGCAGTTGCATTAACTCTGTTTGTTCTCAGGGAACTACGTTTCCATGGAGATGAGTAACCTCCCGCTGCTCTGGCTGGCCTACCTGAGCGACCCCAGTGACTCTGGACGGATCCACAGCAACATCCGCCAGCGCTGGCTCAATGGTACAATTCTCAGTCCAACATGATGGTTGAAGTCTGAAGTCTCAATCAAAGCCTCTGATTGGTCCTGGCCAGCTACGTCCACACTTTTCCATGTTTGTGCTTCAAAATGAAGCAGGTCCGTGTCCACAGTAGAGTTTCAGCTCACTGGGCACGTGCAGAAGCAGTCAAAAACAGACTGAAGAGCGACTGGCAATGAGCTGGTGGTTCTTCTAAATCCTTCCTGCTGGACAAGGTTGGACCCTAACCCTTATTTGATTATTAGAGGTTAGCTACAGATGTTAGCAACAGAACACCTGATATAGAGGACAACAAAGTCACATAACGGCAACAGAGGTTTTACGTTTAAAAATGGAAACGCATTCATGTGGACGTAGCCTCAGAGAACCAAACCGGTTTGTTCCCTTGTAGCTTAATGTCGAACATTTGAGTTTTTAACGAAGGTTGTCACTAGAAATCCACTCAGATACTGGTTATGACCGGTCATAACTGGTTTTTGACCGCTTCCTCCACCATGTTAAAGTGTTAAAGATTGTAGAACAGATGTGTTGAACTGCTGCTTTCTTGGTCCTGCACAGGGGAGTCTTTGGTGGTTGAGGCCATGAGGCGCTTCGCTGAACTCACTGACCAGGCTAGGTAGGAGACTGGCACCAGTCAAACCAGTTAGCTCCTCTAGAGTCTGCAGCAGCTCTGTTTTCAGTGTGATTTAAAGCGTTTTCTCTGGCAGGACATCGATCCAGGATGGCGACTGGAGCCGACTGGCACAACTGATGGACAAGAACTTTGAGCTGAGGAGGTAAAGCGAATGTTTCATCATCACGTTGAGTAACAAAGTCGTACCTCAGAGGCATCTTTAAACCGACAGCATACCAGTAAAGGCATAATCTCAGGAGTCCAGCTGAGCAGGCAGCGCTCTACTTTGACCCGCTGGTACTACTGATGAATCCAGAAATACTAAAAATACACCAGATCCTGGTAACATAAATGAATGCAAATAAGAAGACGATAAATGAAAAGCAAAATGGAATAAAAAAAAAACCAAACATTTAAAACAACACTAACTTTAAAACAAGGTCATAAGAATGGCAATAAACTCATCTACATGAGAAAAATAAAACTATTTCTCTCTGAATCTGTAAATTTGAGAGAAAAGGGTTTTTATCAGTTTAAACCAATTATTGCTCATGACCGCTATAACACAGACCTCTACAACCACCTAGAATCTCTGTAGAACTGGTGCATCTGTTCATTTTACTTTCACGGATGGATGTATTTTTGAGTTGAACTGAAGCTCAGATTTTGAGTGAATCAGTGTTTGCACCGTATTTAACGCAGTGATGATGTTACGGTGCTCCTCAGGTCCGTCTACACAGATGACTGTCTGGGTCCAGGGAACCTCCGGATGGTGCATCTGGCAAGGCAGGTGGGTTCTGGGTGGATCAGAACCTTCCACCACTGCTGGAACATTTTATGTGGATGTTCATGACGTTTATGTTTCAGTTTGGCTCAGCGGTGAAGCTACCTGGCAGTGGGGGGGCCGTGGTGGGGCTGTGTCTGGACCAGGAGAGACTGGTAAGACTGGACTCTGTTTCTGTTGGAGGTGATGGTTTCTACTGAGTTCAACTTAAAGATGTCACTTCAATATACAATATTGAAAATAACACTTAAAAAGTAGAGAATGTCTGACCGGGTTTTGAAGAGGCATCAGTGCAGCTAGGCATTCCTGTTGCAGTTTTGTGAAAGTGAATGAAGCTAAAATTAGTTAGAATAAGTCATTAGGTTTCTAGAAAGTTGTACTAAAACGTAAACGTGGTTTCAAGGATGGCTCATAAGGAGCCGAGGTTGCCATGACGACAGGTGAGAACATTCTGGAAGTTTGCTGATTCTACTAGGGTCCTCTATACCCCCTAGTGTCAGTGTAGTTCACATTCATGGTTTGAACGTAGTAACATGCTGAATGTTCGGCTCTACAGCCAAACATTCAGCATCCTGGTCTGATTCTTCACAGTAAGAAGATCCACCTCCTTTGATACCTTCTGACACTCAACACTCAACCATCATCCTACGTTCATACAGCTGCCACGTCCTTCTGATCTGGTTCTGATCCATGATTCTGAGCTGTAGGGACCAGGACCTTAGTTTACAGGAACCAGGACTCTGTTTTTCGAGTGATTAGGTCTCTAGTCTGCAGGGACCAAATTCTGGTTTAAAGCGACTAGGACTCTAGTTTAGAGGGACCAGGAATCTAGTCTGCATAGACCAGATTCTGGTCTTCAGGGACCAGGATTCTGGTCTACAGTCCTGACAGACCCATTAGAACATGAATGTTGAGGCCGTCGGCCTACACGTTGTCCTCTGATTGGTCGGCTGTTTTCATCTGTGACTGATACAGTTACTGTTCTGACCACCAGGTGGAGATGAGGCGAGCGTTCCAGGAGGCTGGCTGTGTCTTCTGCCTCATCACTCCGTATGACCCATCCGCCAGACTCCAGCACTGATATCACTTCCTGCTGACATAACTTCCTGTCAGTGGTGGGCGTGGCCTCTGCTGCTAGATTCATAAGGACTGAAGAGGATTCTGGGTAGAACTTGTGATTTCAGTTTTCTCAGCAACTCCTGATTTTCTTAATTTGTCAACTGTTCATTTAAGGTAGAACGAGTCATTTATCATCAACGTATGTCCAATACTTTCCTTTAAATGTCAATAATTTTGTTACTATATACTTAAAATCATTATCTTTGTATCATAAAAGTAATTTATACTAAAATATTTGAATTAAAATCAGTTTTACAGATTTTTATCGTGTTTGTTTTTGTGAGTTTCTTCATGTGATTGAGTCCCTTCTTGATAATTAAGATCCACTTAAAAAAACAATATACACTACTGTGAAAAAGTTAGAACCTCCTATTTTAAAATGATGTAACACTACAATAAAAAAAAATCATCTGATCATTGTGCCTATCAGGTGACCTTTTTTCAGCATGCTGCTATTATTTTGACAAAAAAATGAAGCCAAAAAAAACAAACAAAAAAAAAACCCAACAACAACAAACAATCCTAAGTACCCCCATAGGGTTAAGTAGTTTCAGCCAACCATCAATTAATCATTAATCAATAGATAAAATCTCAAGAATAAATCATTAAACTCACAGTTAGGACTTCAGGTGTCCAGGTGTGTGTATTAGTGCAATGCTAATAGGGAAAGACATCAGTAACAGACTTGGAAGAGCAACTGTTGCTATTATCAACCTGTAAATGGCTACAGACTCCTCAAAGTTTAACTGTGTTAAATATTTTCAGATTTTAGGGAAAAAGATAGTTGGGACATTTTGAAAAAAAAAAGTTATATTTGCAAAATGTGTAAAAAAAAAAAAAAAAAAAAAAACTGGTGGAGGAGGAGTCATGATGAGGCCTTTCTACAAAAGTTGAAGTGTGGCTGAAATTTTTATTTTATTTTTTTCTTTTAACAATAAAAAAACATTTATTTTATTCATACAACATTTTTATTAAAAAAAAAAGTTGCAACCTCACAAAATTTCTAATTTAACTTTATTTTGGAACTCCAGTGGGCGGGTCCTCAGGCTCAAGTGGGCGTGTCCTCAGCCTCCAGGGGGGTGGGTCCGCCTCTCTGGTGTCCGCTCTGAGCTGCTCTCTTGTCGACGCCTCCTGCTGCTTCAGAGCGCAGAAGCTCATTGTGCCGCTGCTAAGTGTCGGTATCAGACTCCCTGAAGAGCTGGGGACTCCGGTGGTCGTGGTGGGGTACAGGGGTCACCATGGCCGCCAAAGAGGATCTGTACAGTAAAATCGTTCCTCGGAGGCTCCGGCAGAACCGTACCGGCTCCGTGAAGAACGGCTCCAACCTGGACGTGCTGCTGTCCATGGGCTTCCCTAGAACCAGGGCGTAAGTTCTGACCCGGAATAAGTGCGCGTGTGTGTGTGCGTGTGTTTGTGCGCGCCCGTGGGTTCGATACTGATGTAGATCATGCAGCATCAGTTTATTTCGCTACGCTAAAGTTGGTTTCTGCTTCGACACAAGGCTTTACGTGAGATCTTGACCACACAAGGCTTGGTCCAAAACCACAGACCAGGTCCTGATTTGAAACTGTAGACCAGGTCCTGGTCTAAAGCCATAGACCAGGTCCTGATCTAAAGCCATAGACCAGTTTCTGGTCTAAAACTGTAAACCAGGTCTTAATCAAAAAATGTGGACCAGGTCCAGAAGTATTCCATAGAATTGCTTCCATACAGAAGACATCAGGATTTCAGCAAACCCGTTTTCTTCTGACGGGTTTTAAAGATACAGCTGGTCTTTTCTGTCCCAGCCTGGCCTCCATCAGTTTCTTTTACTGAAATACAGTTCTGGGACGCTCCAGACTAGTCTCATCTCAATTTCGTTTAATCCACGTGGTCTAAAGTGGTCTAACTGCCAAAAATTCAGGAAAATGCACAATTTTATCCATTTTCTCTAATTAATAATAATAATGTCTTATACAGTTCTTAGTATCTAGGCCATAAATTAATACATGAAGTGTTTTTTGTTCAGGACCTGGTCTAAAGTGGCCTGAAAGCTCTAAAACCAGGGCCAGTGTGAATCAGAAGCAAACTTCAGTCACTCCTTTCTGGTCTGTTCTGATCTCTCTAGTCCTATTCTGATCTGGTTCTGTTCTGGTTCATTTATCATTTGGTTCAACATAATGTATTTTTATTTTCATTACTATTTTTACTAAAAATCCCAAACTTTATTTAATGTAATATTTTAGTGATAACTTCTTGTTGCAATTTTTGTAAAAGTTGAGATTTTTTGACAAAATTTCACTTTAATTTTACAAAAATGGGAAAAAGTAAACGTGACTACAAAATTAGCTTTTTAAACAAAAAAGTACATTTTTAAAAAATTGCAGTTAAACAAGAAAATGTGATTGTAGTATAAAAGCCTTAGTTTTATGATGATTTGCGACCTTTGTTAAAATTTGCTGTTTCACAACAAAATTTTCTTTTTTTAAATGAGAAAAGTCATTCTTGAAAGTCACATTTACACAAGAAAAATATGAATTTAGTGAAATTTGAGATTTTCTTTTTTTAAACAAATTAAAAACATTTTTTTACGAGTCCAGGAACTAGTGGGAAATCAGACAACATAGGTGTTTGAGAGCATAGAATAACCATTTAATGGTAACCATAGTGATTGGAATGGTTTGACACCTCTGCTTTATGTCACTGAGTGATCAATAATCCATGAGGTCATTTATAGAGGAACAATCGATCTAAACTATTCTAGTTTAAACATCAGCTAAAGAAAGCATCCTAACTCCACTAAGTTCCTCTATTGACCCACTAGAGGCTGCAGTTCCTGTATTAACCCACTAGAGGCTGCAGTTCCTGTATTAACCCACTAGAGGCTGCAGTTCCTGTATTTACCCACTAGAGGCTGCAGTTCCTGTATTTACCCTCTAGAGGCTGCAGTTCCTGTATTTACCCACTAGAGGCTGCAGTTCCTATATTAACCCACTAGAGGCTGCAGTTCCTGTATTTACCCACTAGAGGCTGCAGTTCCTGTATTTACCCACTAGAGCCTGCAGTTCCTATATTAACCCACTAGAGGCTGCAGTTCCTGTATTTACCCACTAGAGGCTGCAGTTCCTATATTAACCCATAAGAGGCTGCAGTTCCTGTATTTACCCTCTAGAGGCTGCAGTTCCTATATTAACCCACTAGAGGCTGCAGTTCCTGTATTTACCCACTAGAGGCTGCAGTTCCTAACAGTAACATGTGATGTGTGTTATCATTAAAACTGGGTCCAGTAACACTTAAAAAAAAGATAACTTAATAAACTACTCACAAAAACCGCAAAACTTTTAGATGAATATATGAAGCAAATTAGCATCTAAAGTGGTATGTTGATGAGCAAGTTTCCATCTGATTGGTGAAATATGTACATTAACATTTAAAGTGTAAATGTACAACTGATGGAAACTAACTACATTCATGGTAATATTTTTATGTTGCTGTGATAGCAATAAAGATAACTGTTTTATATATTCTATTACGTTGTATCCATGATGCTGCAGCTTCATATCATCAGTACACATCTGTGGTGTCGATGCATTTATGACTTTTCTTTCTTAACTTGTTTATCTATCAATGATGGACTTGCGTAATATTATTGTGGGAGGCTGCTTGTGTGTCAGTGTGCATGTACTGTACATACCCTGGTTAAATGTCTTTTTATATTCATCACCACTGGGGAAGTGCGTTGGATGTGGTTGTGCGACTGTGCAATGAGAAATAAAAGGTATTCTTTTCTATGTACTCTGAGTTAACTGATCAATAGCCAAGTCAAACCAACTTTATTTATAAAGCACTTTAAAAACAGCAACCACAGACCAAAGTGCTGAATATATAAAATACATTTTACACAACTGAAACAACTGGCACAAATTTAAAAACATAAAATAAAAACCTCAAAAATAGGATTTAAGAATAAAACAAATAAATAAAATTAAGATAATAGATTAAAAAAAAAATTAAAAGAAATTCAAAATTACAAGTTAAAGTCAACATCACATACTGGGTTAAAAAGTCTGGCAGAAAAGGTGGGTCTTAAGAGAAGATTTAAAAATGGTCAAGGAAGAAGAATGCCTTATATTTAATGGTAATGCGATCCATAATTTGGGGGCTACAACAGCAAACGCCCTGTCCCCCTGAGCCTCCACCGAGTCCTCGGTACACCCAGAAGCAGCTGGTAAGCTGATCTGAGTGACCGGGAGGAGAGTGCAGATGCAGTAGCTCAGGGAGGCAGGGCGGGACAAGACCATTTAAAGATTTAAAAACAAATAAAAGGATTTTTAAATTAACTCTAAAATGGCCAGGCAGCCAGTGCATTGAGGATAAAACAGGAGTAGTGCCCTCTCTTCCGTGTTCCTGTTAAAAGCCGTGCAGCAGCATTTTGCACGAGCTGAAGACGACAGGGTGGACTGACTAACACCAACATACAAGAAGTTACAGTAGTCCAGCCGACTGGTGATAAAAGCATGGATCACTGTTTTAAAATGATCCCTTGATTAAAAAGTCCTTATTTTCGCCAACATTCTCAGATGAAAAAAGGTAGATTTCACCACTGCACTGATCTGACTGTCCAGTCTTAACTCCTGATCCAGCCTAAAACCCAGGCCAGTTACAGATGGTTTCTTGTACTGCTCTAAGAGCTAAATGAGGAGGAGAAGATCCTCTAGTGAAACTGGGACGAAAAACGATCACTTCTGTCTTTTCTTTGTAAAAGATATTTTTGTCTCTAGTGGCCTTTAATCACAGTCAGGAGACATGAAGGTGGGGCAGAGAGAATGGGCGAGACATGCAGCAAAGGGTCACAAGGTGGGAGTCGAGCTCACAACCGCTGCAGGAGGACTGAGCCTAATACATGGGCGCCTGCTTTAACTGCTAGGCTATGCAGCAGCCCCACTTCTGTGTTTTTTCATTAAAACCTAAGAAGTTTAGAGCCATCGAGGCTTTCAGTTTTTCATAGCACTTTGTTAAACTTGTAAGGAGTTGGCATCCTCCTGTTTTGAGGGCACATAGGCCTGAGTGTTGTCTGCATAGCAATGAAAGGTTGTATTGTGCTTTCTAAAAAATAAGCTAAGTGGCAGCAAGTACAATGAAAAAAGCAGAGGCCCAAGTATTGAGCCCTGTGGGACGCCACATGACAAAGGCACAGAGGAAGACATGTAATCGTCAACACCAACACAAAAAGATCTTTGAGCCAGGTACAATGTGAACCACCCCTGGGCAGCTCCATGGATGCCTACACAACGCTCTTAACCAGTTAAAAAGATAGTGTGATCCACAGTGTCAAAGGCAGCTGTTAAATCTAAACAAACTAGAATTATGTAGTTCCCAGAATCTGTAGCCAAGAGGATGTCGTTAAAAACTCTCAACAGCAGAACAGAATAGAAATTATTTCTTCAAACAATTGAGGCAGGACAGGATCAGTGGGGGAGCCAGAGGGCTTCAGATGACCAACAAACTCAAACATGACCAAGTCACAGGTTCAAACTGGTCAAAAGCAGCAGAACAAGGAACAGAGACTGGAGGGTCAAAGGCAGGAGGTGGAATATGAGCCCTGGTATTAGTCACCTTATCCACAAATGCCCCAGGAGAAGGATCAATACAGGCAGACTGAGAAGTATTGAGAACACGATCAACAACATAAAATAATACGTGGCCTATGACAGTTCAACAGAATATTAGAAAAGTGTTGCCTTTCAACATGTCTCACAACCACCTGAGATCAGTGCCAACAGTCTTTACTGTTGTCAGTACTCCACATCTTTGTGTCATCAGCACCATATTTGAAGATCTTCTTATGTTTTCTGTGAGAAAACATCAGCAGCAGAAAACGTTCCATCTGAGTCAGTGTGAGATGCAGATAGATCTCTGAGATGGAAACTGAAGGCCGTGGAGATGCGAACTCATGAATTATTGAGTCATTTCCTTTTTTTATTTTTTTTTTTTATTTTAAGCCGAGTGTCTTTGAAGTGACGATGACAATGAGGCTCTTGCAAACAGCCTGCAGCTCTAAACAGAGACCTGAAGTGATTGAACGTGTGCTGGTCCACCAAAGTCACCCAAATGTTGTTAGTTTCCTTCCTAAAATGAGAGAGCTGCATCACCGTCTGGATCAGGTGATGATGTCAGAGCTCGTCTGAAGTTCTGCCTGGAAGAAGGACCAGATCTACCAGCTTCAGTCAGAGCTACGCTTCTGCAACAGTTTCACTCTAAACACAGTCGCTGCTGATCACTTTCAACCAGTTCAGAAGCCAGATTGTAAAAAGGTCCAATAAAGTTTCCAGTAAATTTCAAGAAACTTTCCAGTAAGAAGTTAAGATGGAAGTTTTAGAAGTAGTTTATAAAAGCTTCATTAACAGCTTCTAAATGTAGATACATAGTTATCTGAACAACTGGAATACTCTGGAACGGTTCAAATGAATTACAACAGAGGTGTCAGCATGTATTTCATCACCATGGTTACCGTTAAAGGTTAATCTGAACTTTCTAAACCAGCGATGCGAAAAAAAAAAAGAATTTTTGTCAAAACATTCAAAGCTTGTATACTGAAATCACAAATGTTTTTTTGTATATCGAAAACTAATAAATTTAAAAAGGATCAATTTTTTCATTAAGTGAATTGTCTTGTAAAATGGCGAATTACGCAATAAAGAAATGTTTTTGTTAAAAAAAAGATGAATTTTGTTGTAAAATTGCAAATTTCACAATATTAACTTTTTTCATTAAAAAATGCATTTTTATCATAAAAATAATAAAAATCACTTTTTTTTGCAAAATCACAAATTTAATTTTTTAAAACTTTTGTAAAAAGTATTAAAAGAAAAATTTTGTTGTAAACTTTTCACAGTTGAAGAGTTTATGGTACAATTATAAATGTCAAAGAATTGTGACTTAAAATTAAAATTACAATATTTTTTGTTTTTGGAAAATATCAGCTTTTTGAAGTATTTGTAACTTAGTTTTTCTATTATTTTACTTTTTGTTCCAAAGAAAATCACTTCTTTCTGACAAACCAGCTGCTCTCCACCTCAGTTATTCCATTTTCTGATGTCAGAACTGAATGAAACGTTTCCTCAGAAATGTTCTAGTTAGAAGTTTAGGATCGTCTTTAAACGCTCTCACGGATGAAGGCACAGCCTTGTGCAGTGGATCACAAGCTCGACTCCCAGCTCGTTGACAGTTTTCTGCATGGCTCCCCCTTCTCTCTGTCCCCATTTCCTCCCTCTCCCCACTCAAACGCCACTCGAGCCAAAAAAAAGAAAAAAAGCAATCATACAATCATAAGTCTTGGTTATTGGGAAAAAAAAAGTCAACATTTTTAAAAATGTGATTTTACAAGTAACACATTTTTGAGTTTAGTACAAAAGTTAAAATTTTATGATAAAGTTTGCAATTTTTTGGGGAAAATTTGATATGTTATGACAAAAAAATCAGTTTTTATGAAAAAAAGATGCCATTTTGTGGATTTACTATTTTACATCAATATATATACATACACACACATATATATACGTATGTGTATATATATATATATATATATATATAAATATATATGTATTTATATATTTACATATAAATATACATATATATATATGTATGTATATGTATAATTTGTGATTATACTTGAACAGTTTGTAATTTTAGGAAAATGGCCTTGATCTTATGATAAATGTTTTTTAAAATGATTCTGTTGAACCAAAATTCAAAAGCGATGTGTGATTGTCATCATCTAATTTTCAGTTTTTATTTTTATTTATTATTACTTTTGTCAGTTTCAAGTTATTTCTGTGATCATTGTGGGTTCTTCTATTTTTTTTCTTTTATTTTTTTGTGATTCTGTTTTTTGTTTTTCTTTCTCTGACTGACATGAATAGAAAATACAAAAATAAAAGGAGCAGAAGTCCATCGGCTCGTTAAATGCTCAGCTGGACGATACGCTCATTAATTCCAGTGACATCGCCGTCTAACCAGGCGTGCAATTAAACGTCTCCTTTAATGTGCTCACTGCCGATCACTAGACCACAGAGGCGGGTTGGGGGGCAGGAAGTGGCTTCAAACTTCCTGTCGGGTCTCTCTGAGGTGAGGTGGAACTGCTCCAGCCACTCAGCTGGCAATGTTACCATAGTGACAGATGGCCCAGTTCATCGCCAGACAGACGCAGCATCAGATCTGCTTCATTTCCCAGCAGGGGCGCCACTAACAATTTTGGGCCCCATGACAAAAAAGAAATCTGTTAGCCCCCTCCATTCATGTAGCCTATGTTTGCTCGTGCATTGTGAAGAGCCTGTTCTGTAGTTTCATGTGATAGGCTAACCTATGTGGCGTGATCTTCAGTTATAAGACTAAGGAATGGTCTAGTCTACATTTGAATGGACTTCATCATTTCAGCCTACAGGGTTTATTATAGCAGCTATGATAATAGCAGTCAGAATGAAGGTCAAAAACTCATTCATCTCTCTATGTGGACAAATAATCTCTACCTGTAGACAAAGCTACCTGCTGCAGGGCTCTGGAGGATGTGAATGATATGTATGCTGAACTCATTTTCATCCAGCAGGGGAACTCAGATGTCAGTCATTTAGCTTGTCAGTTAATGGTCAGTTTCTAAAATTTACTTTTCTTGACCAGTTGTCGACCTTTCTTTCCTTTGTTTTTTTTTTCCTTTCTTTCCTCTCTTTGCATTTTTGGAAGGCAGACTTTAGCATCTTGCTTCTCTCATCTTCTGTTACTGTCCAATAGCTACTGAGGAGTTGGCAACACTGGTAGAGAAGCAGTGTTGCCAACTCCTCAGTAAAGACAGTAGCTATTGGCTGTCCTAAAAGCCACTAACTGACATCATTGCCTTAATTGCATATTTGACAATTTGCATGTAATTGTAATGGATGCTGTAGGAGAGAGGAGTAACATTGTGGAATAGACAAAAAGTGATTAAAAAAACACCCTAAATGTGTTTAGAATGACAAATCAACTTTCTTCTGTTGATTCTTGGTTTGTTTGTTTGTTTTTTTATTTTCCATTGAAATATACACCATCACTTTTGAAAATAATTCCATAATTTAAATGCTTTGCCACATCAGTTTTGTCCTGTACTGGTAAATGTTAGAATATCAAGCCTACAACAACACTGTACGGTAAAATCTGAAAATATTTTGCCGTAACTATAACAGCCTCACATACGCTCATTAACCGAACAGCTGGCCTGAAAAAGTACGAACTACCTGCTCAGAAGCGTGACCTCACCTTCGTTTAAGTCGCAGTAGCAGACACAAAGGGTCTGTGTTCCTGTCAGCTGGTTTTATTTCTGTCTCAGTGTTTCCTAATACTTCTTGCAAGAAGAAAGTTGTTATCATGTGTAATATACTTTATACGCTACGTTGCTTTGTCCGAGCCGCATACAGGGAGTAAACTGAAGGAAGCTCAGTAGGTCTGGCTGCAGCACTGCAGAAATAAACATCCCACACTGCTACCAGGGTTTGGGTTATCTTTTTTTTTGGGGGGGGGGGGGGGTTCAGACCAAAACAGAAAATAACCTCACCCTCTTCTAGTTTTTCACCGTCAGGAATCAGCTTCCAACAGAAAACTCCACCAGAA
>JBAMYA010055091.1:0-30251 GCA_037176975.1 Arrhamphus sclerolepis | reverse complement strand
ATTTGTGTGCATCAGAAATACATGTGTGAATCTTGTCCTGTGCATTTGTGGCTGTTGAGACTGTTCTAACTCCATACATTTTAGCTGTCATAAATAATAAATAAGGTATTATTGTGTCAGAGTGTACAGTTTTTACTACATGAACTGGAATATTTCTCATCTTTTTTGCATCTGCAGAGTAAGTCAAATGAGCCCCAGCAGCTAGAAGCTGAGGTGCTACAAGTCCATGCTCCGCCTTTCGTTTCCAAGGAGTCAAACTCGAGCCAAGTGATCGGTCCGGCTTTCAGCCGTGTACAGAGGAGGAGGAGCTTTATTAAAAAGGTACGTCTTATTTGTTTACTCATTTGAAATATGTGAGATTCATACAATTTTTCTGATAATTTATATACTTTCTTTTTCATGAGTAATCATAGTGAAGGGGATGTTAAAAATTCCCTATTTTACTTAACTTTTTGCTTGGGAACATATATTTGCCTGAAGCACCACCAAACACATATACTATAACATAAAAACAGCCCTGTCTCTCTTTACTTTTCTGCCATGTCCCAAAATATTTAATTCAGTGAACCGAGCTGATTATGATTGCCTTTAAAATATCTGCTTGGAGTATAGTTATTTAGCCTCCTCGTTTTGCTTTTCCTCAACCTAGCAAATAGATGCTCAAAGCTCCTTTTTGTTTTGTGCTTATGTAACCCAGGTTAAAATTGTGTATTAAAAACAGACATAATTGAGTTAAAAGCAGTAAATGAGCTCATTGCATGAGGAGAAAAAAAAACAAAATGTTTGAATCAATAATGGTGAAATGGTGGACAAATGAATTCATTAGATGTAATGCTTTAAAAAACTATATTCACTTAAGAGGAGTAGAACTGTAATAAAAAGAGCTGGGTTAAAGACGGTTTTTCATCCAAACGGAAGAGAAGCTCCCACTTATTGACCCGACCGGAGAAGGTTCACATCCTCTGAAGCTGCTAGGAGAAAGAGAGCAAGTCACATTGGACACGAGGCACGAAAAATACACTTTTGGACGGTAAAAGAATTTTTAAAAAAAACTCGAAGAAACTGTTGGAGAAAATCCTCTGGACGACCAGGACCTGTGTGAGTGCAGTTGGAGGAGCTGCTCGGGAGGAGAAATGCATTGGTCAGGTTTTTTTGTTGGATTCCACTGAGATACGGACCTACCTGCATTTGGAACCAGTCGATGTTTGATGGTGAGCCAGACCCTGGAGGATACTTAGAAACTGATGTCGCGGAACTTGAATCCTTTTATACCAGTACACACCTACACCACCCACACACAAGTGAGGTGGGACTGATATTCACCTGTATGATGCTAACTGACTGAACTGAACATCAGGAATAAAAGCAGCTGCAGAACTGAATTTTATTTTTTTACTTTTCATACTTACCTAGGCGTGAGTCATAATAATTATGTTATTAATGCAGCCTTCCCATCTTCTAATAAATAGGAAAGCATTTTTGTTCTTTCAGAGAATACAGTGTTGTGTCGTTCCTGTGCATCGGTTGGTCAGTCCTGGGCTCCGTAGTCGATCTTAGAGCTTCTGATACCTCTGGCCTATTGAGCACAATTACAGTTCTTCCTTTTTTTAAATGGTTACGTGTTACAGTTCTGTGTTACACTTAGAAAAATCTTCAGTTATATAATTAACTTATGAAAAAAACTAGCTAATAATGCTCTACCAGAACTTTGGTGTTTTTGCTGTTGTTATTTTTTTAATCACCAAAGGGCAATTTTTAATGGCTAAAGCATCAACAGTAGAATCCGTTTCAGAAGAAAGATGGATGTGGCCTTGTGGTGCAATATTTACTCTAAATCAAGCCAGTGCACAGCACCATAGAAGTGTTGGTTGGAGTAGATTGCAGTGGGTTACTGTCCCTCCAAAACTGATTGCAATAAACAAAAGTGTAAACACGTTGTTGTAAAAAGTGCTGCTGTTCTCTACTTTGTGGTATTTTGACCAAAGCATTCCAGACTTTTGATCAAGCTCACAGGAAGTTGTGTGAACATGTGAAGAAAGAGCTTTTTAGAAAGTCCTTAAAATATGTGTCTCGACGTCCTTAAGACATTTTCTTTTCTTTTTATTTTCCCTCCCCACAGAAGAAACGAGATCGTACTGCAGAGACGGCGTCTAATGGAGATTCCACCAGTCATACTGAATTGGCTTCGGTCACGGAGGACATCAGTGTTCCAAAAGATCTGGACCTCATCGCTTTGCCACAGCTCTGTTTCCCTGGTACAGTGACGAGCTTAAAATAATTACTTTTGCCTTTATGAACATCTTTGTGTTATATATTTCACAACAGGAGTGTTTATATACTTTTAATTCTTGGTTATTATTGACATTCATGCCCAAGTCAAAGTGTGTCACGCAGCCGTTCAACGGTAAATTTTGCTGCTTTGGATAGTAAAAAGTGAAAATATAGGAGCAGGTTGCTAAATATAATTGGGTGACAGTTAATATACCTATGCAGCAGGTCCAGGCATGATTGTTTTCAAAACCCAGCAGGAACTCTATTGGACAAACATCACTTTAATTATGGCTGGCATCCTTTAGCCAGTCTGTTTGAATAGCAAACTGACTGATTGATTTTATTTTTGTTGGCTCAACGGAAACCATCACACGTCAGTCCATAATAAAGAATACACCCCAAGAACACCAACTTGTATGAAAACTTTATTACTGTTGAATCATTTGTCTCTTATTAAGTCAACTTCTCTGTTTTTTTATGGCTACAACTCTTTTTTTTCTTTCTAAACAACCTTGCAAAATTGTCAAAGCACCTTTTACAGTTTGGATTAAACAGTACTGGAACATTGGGGTTCAGGTGGGGCATCTTGCGTCATGTGGGTGATCTCAGTGTTACATCTTAAGACTTCATGTTTCCTTTGGCTAGGTGGTCTTCAATTAGCCAGTGAGCAGAGAGAGGACAGTTATCACTTCCTGGTTTTCACTGATCTGTTTGGCAACCGGACCCATGGCGTTGTCGTGCGGTACTACCGATCTGTACAGGTACAAACACAGATCCAGTTGAAACTTTAGAGCATGTTGAAACAAATGATGCCATCTGTTGTTTCTCATTGTTTGTTTGCTGTGTCAGTACTGTCATGATGGTGTTGTCCAGAATGGCCATAGGCTGAATTCCACCAAGTCTCGTCTCTACGCACCTTTTGCTGTGTGCATCATTTCCAAGTTTCCTTACTACAATGCCCTGAGGGACTGCTTGTCATGGTAATAACTTGTGTGAAATACATAAGTGGAGACTAATTTGCCCATAAATGCGTGTTAAATAATGTTGTGATTTTAAACCACTGCTTCATATCTCCTACATGTTGCCTACTGGACATTCTCAGTCTCCTTGTTCAGTTGCGGACTGCAAGACAAGGTGACTTTGAGGACACAATCAAGGAATTTTCAGCCAAGCTCTCTCTGGTGCCCTTACCACCTCCTGGGCAGCTGCATGTGGTGAGAGAGCACTCCTGTCCTCTTGTTATGTTAGTTTGCTGTCAGATGACGAGCTTCAGTTTGCATCTGCCATCCTTTTTTGGTACATCTTAAAATGTGTCTCCGTTTTTAGTCTTTTAGTCTTCGTCCCCTTCAAGTGGTTCTCCCATCTAGAGAGGATCAAGACAGTCCTATCATTGACATTGACCTTCATCTTCCACTCCTCACATTCACTCACTCAACACTCCTTCAGGTAATGCACAATACAGAGACTGCAATTGTGTAGCATGAAAGATAACATGAAATCATAAAGTGATATATTCTTTAGTAGAAAAAATGGGTTCCTTCTTCCCCCCTTCAGGTGCTCTCCTACATCCTACAAGAACAGAGGATGGTCTTCTTCTCTTCTGATTGGTCCAAGCTCACTCTCATTGCAGAGAGCCTGCTGTTGTTCCTGCAGGTTAGTCTAGGGACCAGTGTTTTTTTGTTGTTGTTGTTGTGTTTTTGTTTTTTTTAAATAATATTTTTGTATAATTTTGTATAATGTATACTTTTTAGTACTGTAAAACCTTGTATATGTTTCTCTCGTGTTCATTTTTAAATTTCTTTTAGCCACTGTCATGGCAACAACCTTATGTTCCGGTCTTGGCAAGAGGAATGTTGGACTTCCTCATGGCTCCTACGGCCTTCCTGATGGGCTGTCATATAAATCATTTTGAAGAGGTTGCTGCAGTGAGTATGCCATTATAATTAAGGGAATTTAAACTTTTGTTTGCTTTCGTGCCATTGTAAATGATTAAATGTTAAGTTGTGGGCGGATCTTGCAAATTCTTGGGCTGGTGTTGAATAGTTTGTGATTTTTGACTGGGGTAGATCCTTAGTCATAGCTGTTTTTATTGCAGCAAAATTCTTTATTTATTTATTATACAGTAATAGTGCGGATGTGGGGAGTTGATAAAGATCACTGCAACTCTGCCCCACAATGTCATGTCCATTTCTCGGAGAATGTGTGTGTGTTTTTGTTTTTATTCATGTAATCAGAAAAAGAAATGTGTAATTGAAATGGTCTTTTGTTTTTGTGATGGTTGAGCTCACATATATCTGCCTATTCCTCACTGTGTTCATCTACATTGAGTGTCTAACAGAAGCTCAGTTAACGTTTCTTACAGTATCTGTCTGTTCTTTGGACTGAGCCATTCTCTGTTAAACAGTCTTGTTATGAATTGTACCCATTGTATTAAAAATATGTCCGCGCCTCTTTGTATAGGAGACGGAGGACCTGATCCTTGTGAATGTTGACGATGGCATTATTGAGTCATCCGAAACCATCGGCTTACCTGCTATCCCTTTGGCTGCAGCAGAAAGCTTTATATCAAGGTAAATGAACTAACCTCACTGCATAGATGGATTGTTAATATGTAGTTACACTACCAAAAATAACTTTTTTATTTTTTTTATGTATTTTATTAACACCTGAAATCCTGGTTCTGTCAGAGAGGACTAAAATCACCGATAGTGAAACATTAAATGCTAGGGTAGACAGAGACAAGATATTGATGGTGTGGTGTATGTTATGGAGGCAGATAAAGTATATAAAAAGTACAGAAAACTGGTCAACAGAAAAGAAGAGGAAAACTTTTAGTGATGTGTATGTGTGTGTGTGTGTGTGGGATTTGTGTAGGAGCTCTGTTGATTGTATCGAAGTGTGTGCATGTGTGTGTGGGGAGGCTGCTGCATTGCATAAATATTGATATACTACAATAAACGTACACACGTGTAAGCACATGTACACATGCCTCAAGGTAGACACGTGTGTAGGCACCTGTGGCCCCGGGGCCACCCCCCACAAGGCTCACCTCCAATGGCAGGAGGTCCAGGACAGCGCCCAGAAAACCAGGGCCACAATTGGGCCATATCAAACAAAATGGTTTTGTCAGATGCATGTCTGCCACTGTGCTGCATCACCTCTACTTTAAATAACTGAAAAGACCACTTTATTTGTACTTTGATGTCCAAACTCTTTAAACAAAGACTGTTTAAAGGGTACTTTTGGGCCTCAGGTACCTTTTTTTTTGTTTTTATAGCTCTTCTAAGTTTTTTTTTTTTACTTCACTTTGTAAAGTTTGAAAGAGCATATTTTATGTGTCTCTACTGCAGGAACTACCCCCCTGTTGTAGTTTATAGAGTTCTTTATAGTTTTTTTGTTTGTTTTTTTTAAGCTGACATTCAGAGCAGGAGTTTTCTTGGCATGGGGGAACCATGTGTGAGGCTTAGGGTTAGGGTTTTATCCATCCATGTGCACATGGAATTACGTAATATGGTGATAGATCCAGATATTATAAGTGTACACTTTAACTGACATGTGAGCACATTACAAAGCTGATGAAGTTATGTTATCCTTCAGTGAGGTGCCTGGTCCCCACAATACTCATCGAACCCCTAGAACTGTTTGGTCTCAATGCACCTAAAATGTGGTCTGCCATTGCTTTGTTGAAATAAGGAAGAGTTTCCTCACAGAAAAAAAGAGGCATTGATCGTGATCTGCAAGAGACACAGAGATAGAAGTTATCTTTTAATTATATTATATACAGTGGGTGACGAAATCCCCAAATGTGTTGCAATTCTATATTTAGAAAACATTATCCTTTTTTTTCACCCTCTGTAATGATTTACACTCAGCCCTTTATGTAGAGATGCACTCTAACTGGTCTCATGAAAGAATCTGGGATAATGGTGTTACTGAATGGCTGCCAATTGTTCTTAATGGAGGTCAATCATTACACGGGGTTGCAACAGTTTGGAAAGTTGTACTAAAAATAAAACTGGCACTCTGCCCTTTCAGCTACAATCAAAAGTTTTTCAGATTTTGAAATTAAGTTAACTCTAGCCCCGATTTCCTGAAAACTCAAAACAGCTTTGATTAAATGAATGCCATGGTGAGTCTTTCATATTGTGCCTTTGTGTGCACAGAGCAGAGGGCCTCCAGCTTCACTACGACTTGGAGTTGTGCCACCTTGGAACAGGCACTGATGTCAATACTCTTCGATCCCATCGCAGAGACTGGCAAAAAAGGCTTAATTCACAGATACAAAACATCGCTCTGGAGCTCGTGGTTAACATATTTAGGTAAGTCTCTGCAAACGTCCTTGGAATGCACTTTAAACCGGTTAAGTCACAAAACATTTAAAGACATACTCAAGTCCAATGAAGGTAGTTTTTATCACCCTGCCTTTCTATATTTGTCATTTATCAGAGGTGTCCAGGACTTTCTAAATGATGAGCACAGAGTTTTTAACAGTGAGGAGTTTCTGAGAACAAGGGACCCAGCAGACCAGTTGTTTTACAAGAAGGTGAAGTGGTGCATTTTCAAAGAAATCTACATACTAATGCACAGAAACTTGACTGTATGTTTCTTTCTTTCTTTTCTTTTTTTTATTTGTCCCCAGGTACTAGAAACTCATATCTTCCACTCATTCCTGCGTGACAGGCTGAACAGGAAATGGGACAGCTTCAGTCGCATGGAGCAGAACATGCGCAACCATGCACACAGGTAGGCCAACCAGGCAACCGAGTAACCAGGCAACACATGACAGAAGTGCAAGGCAAGCTGGGTGGCATTAGTGTTGATTCAATTTTGGGGTTGCACATGTTTTATGAGAAGTTTTTTTTTTTTTTCTTTCTTTCTTTCTTTCTTTTTACCCTTTCTGTCAAGACCAGCCATGATGTCACAATCTTTCTCCTCCTACTCTTTCCAGGAATCGTGCAATGACTGAGTCTCCCCGCCGTCCTCCAATGTCTGACCTTTCCAGGAGTGGCTACAACAGCTACACCAGTCCTGACCACCGACTAAGTAGAAGGCTGGGAGCCAGTCTGCCTAATTTAGATCAACCTGCCAATGAATCCATGACACTGTCAGTCGTCAACTTCAACAGACCTCAGTCAGTCAAGAAAATGACTCCTGATATTGGTCAGTACCAGTGAAAGGAAATGGGAATCGATCACTTTATGTGTGTTACTTGATTTGTTGGCACGTTTGTCTCATTCCAGGGTTGAAATCTCCCCAGAAAACTGTGAAGGTTTTCCGTCTCCCAGAGTTCCCTCCACCGCTAGCCTATCAGTATGTCCAGAACTATTATTCTGACATGATTTCTACACTGGGGAAGGCCATGAACACTACACCACCAGATGAATCTGCTCTGCTGGCCAGGTACTTTGCAGGAGAAGCAGAGAAGTCTCTTATTGTATCAAGTTTTGAAGATGTGTGTTATATTAGAAAAGTAAGATTGTTTTTAAGCAAAAATATATACCATAGTACTAACAGTCATTATAATAGTTTTTAATAAGAATAAAATAATTTTATTCATCAAAAACAATTTGATTGTGTTCCTACCCATTTTTATCTTTTGATTTAACAACAAATGACTGAACATTTGGAATTAAACTGTAGAAATTGGTTTGTTTTCAGTGCTGCTTTCTGTCTGATGTTCTGCTTCATCATTGTTTTCTAAATGAATTCTTAGAGTAATAAAACCAGTTGTTCCTCATGAGTCACGAAATAGTTTTGCCATACTGCTTTGATGGCATTTTTTTTAAATGTTCTGAATGAATGAAGAAATTTATTTCACAATAGCTTTTATGCAATAAAGGCCATGCGGTCATGTCACATTGGTCTAAAAAAAAACCCAAAACAACCATGTTCAGAAAGTTGCTGTTGTTCTCCTTTTGAAAATTCCCACACACAGCCATGGAGGTGGCTTATGATGTCACCATAAGTGTGTGATTACACACAGCATGCTGGCTTTGTGGAATCGTCTGAGTGACAGGAATGTCACTGGTAAACGGCAGCATATGCGACTGTGCTGGATCACCTATGCACACAGAGCTTTGTTTCTCTTCTCAAGGCAGAATGGAGGCACAGTGAAAATACTCCATTGTTCCCCCTTGGACCCATTCACTACCAAATTCAGATAGAATATCAGAGCTCAAGTTCTGCGGCGTATGTGTAAGAGGCTTAAACTGAATCTTATCATGTGTCACATGTCTAATTCCTGCCTCCATCTCTCTGCTCAGGTACCATTACCTACGTGGTTTGGTGAACACTGTGTCCAACAGGCGCCTTGATGCCTTGGAGGATTTCCAGAGTCTTTACAAGACAGATGCAGAAATTTTCCCTTCTCAGATGGTTAAGTCGTTGGTTGACTCCTTACCACACGCTGAACGTTTACAGGTCAGTTCAGGCCGCTACGAATGAACTTTCTGGATTTAGTACACACGTATTCGGTGGTCCTTGATTCATATACAGTGTTTAAATGGGCAAAGCGTTGCCACGCTGAGGCGTTCAAAATCTGACAATTTCAATATGAATGGCATTGTGATAATTCTGAATTCTCCTCACAGGCTGACAGACGACAAGAAATTAAACGCCTTATCAGTCGGGTTAAAAGGGACCAGGAGCGGGAACGTGCCTGTAAGGGCAACAGGCTTGAGGAAGGTGCCGTAAAGCACTTCCAGCTGCCAAAAACATTCATGCAGCTGGATGAGTTTGTGAAATGTGTCCAGGAGTCTGGCATTGTGAAAGACCAAGGAACCATTCTTAGACTCTTTGACGCTCTAACTGTAGGCAAGTATTATATTATATAATGTGTGTTTGTGCATGTTGAACCAGTAAGTCCTAAGTAGGTTTAGGTTAATAATTAAATAAGTAAATGTAGACTAGAATCAACGAATCAGACTGCTTCGATCTCTTATTGCAAAATCTGAGATGTTGGACTGCCTTGGTGTAAATATACTTCCACACATTGCTTTTTTTTTTTTTGTTTGTTTTTAAATTCTAGCCAATCAGGGTAATCGCTGTCTTAGCATTTCTGAAGACTCTTTGACATCTTTGTAGTCACAACTAGACCTTCACATGACCTTTGAATTATTATTCATTAGTGATATTTTCGTTTTAAATATACTTTAGATGTCCTCACTTGGACGTAAACTGAATACTGTTTTTGAGTTAGCACCAGTTATGAAGTAAAGTTAACATTCATGCCAACGCTTATCATCAAGTGTGTCAAGGGAGCAAGAAGGGTGTTTTCAGTGTATCAAAGCTAAGTGTGAAAAATGGGGATGTTTTTTGTTATTTTGTCTCTCAAGGAATATTTTCGAGAGCTGTGAGTTTTGGCATTGAAAGCAGGAAGAACCATCACAGCAAGAGCTTATCTTTCTATCCACATGGGTTTGTTGCTAAAAGGCTTTTCCATCCCGCTGGCTGTGAAATCAAAGTTTTTCTTTCTAGTTACAACCTCTTGCTAGACAAAGACAGATTGTCTGATTGTTAAGCTCTGTTGTTTTGGAATGGAACAATCAGACCAATGCATCTTTATTTAATGTGAAGTCGAAAACTTGTTATGGCCCTGTGCTTATGTAGATTATTATAGTCACTGTTTCCTGTTATAATAAGTTATTGATAAGTGGCGCGGGGGGGTGTCATGCATTGCAGCCAAGAAATTCTTAAAAGCATTGTAGGTACCAACCCGTCTTTAGAAGGACGAAGTCAAATGATAGTTTGTTGTTGCTCAGGATTCTAGATAACTAATGGGTCCAGTTATTCCAAGAAAATCCAATAATATTGGTCTACCTCAGTTTATAGAAGGGATGCCATGTTCCATTTTGCATTTGGGGGCGTAAAGAACAGAATCAAACCCTGCCAGAAGAAATCCCAGTCAGTGAATCACTGCTGGAGTTTTTCATGTGTCTAAACCTTTTATTCCCAGCCTTATCACATTTCCTTATTTATTTTCATACTTGGTCAGCTGTGTTATCTTAAAGCAGTCACCAAAGGGATAGTCGTGTATAGTTGCTTTCACCTTGACAAGCTTATGAAAATCTTAATGTTTGAAGGATTTTCAGGTTTGTGACTTTTGATTTCTTTTAATTAAGTTTAAGATAATTGGGCTTCATTTAGATTTCCAGTTGTTATGTTGGGCCCCTTGCCTTCATCTGTAGTCAGACAGTGGTGGTTTGAAGTGAAGGAAAGCAAATTGATCCATTAGTTCTTTTACCTCTTGCTAAAGAGGTTGTTGTACAGTAAAGGAAGGCAGCTTGGATGGAGAGACAGTTGTCCCAGGGTGAGACCAGATGTCTCTACGTGTTTGTGTGTGTGGATTTGTTCAAACAAGGCTGCTCAGTCAACCATTTCAAGGTAGATGAATACTGAAGTGCAGCTTTTAAACTGTCTCATTTGGCACAGATGACACATGCTACTTTAAGCTGCCATGGATTGTGTTGAAATATTTTGCAACTTTTGTGTGTCTGTGTTTGTTGCAGGGCATCAGAAGCAGGTTAGTCCTGACTTGTTCAAAGTGTTTTACACCATCTGGAAGGAGACTGAAGCCGAGGCCCAAGAGGTCTGTACTCTGGAATAGAAATATGAGGCATTATATAGGAGTAAATACATTTGATTAGGAAACTTTATTTTCATTTGCAGTCTTCATAGACCTTTTTTTCCTTTTCAAACAACAAATAGATTGACACTTGAGCCTCTGAATTGCTGTCTTTATATAATTCTTGTCTTTTCCATTTTTAATTACATAATGAAAAACAATAAATGATTACAGTAAGAAGTATTTGGCAGTTCAGATAACTGTTGAAAAGTAGCTGCTGCATCAATTACTGAATCACTCTGCACTACGTGAATCCCATGACGTTACCACAGATTTTTATCTGATTTTAAGGTGTGCCTACCAGCATCTGTGTTGGAGCACATTGATGCCGGTGAGTGCGTCTTCAAGCTGTCATCATCGGTCAAGACGAGTCGGGGTGTGGGGAAGATCGCCATGACTCAGCGCAGGCTCTTCCTGCTAACTGATGGACGGCCGGGTTATGTTGAAGTGGCGCAGTACAGAGATTTGGAGGTAATATGAAAGGATAAGCAATAGATTATAATAGATGTGCCGTAACACCCGATAATCATAATTATGATTAAAGCACGTGAAAAACAAACTTATAGTAGGAATCTTCTGCAGATAATGCCATCTGATCTCCATGTCTCTTCCTGCAGGAGGTGAAGGTGTCTTCGGCCCCCTTCTTGCTCCTGCGAATCCCAGGCCTAAAGCTGCGTGTTCAAGGTAGGAAGGACGCATTTGAGGCCAATTTGAAAACAGAGACTGAGCTCTGGTACCTGATGATCAAAGAGATGTGGGCTGGACGCATAATAGCTGACCAACACAAGGTAAATCTGCGACCAGCAGCACTGAAGTGTGCAGGAGAGAGGGGAAAGTGGAAAAATGGGATTTGTTGAGTTATCATGTGCGTTTGTTTGGCATACCTTGTCTTATCTTTGCAGCAGTTGCTGAATGATTGTGTTTGTGGCCATTCTTTATGAACTTGGGTGACCTTTTGATTTAGACATGAACACGCATATGCACACTTGAACACAGACAGGGAGTTTCCTTTGCAAAACTGAAACATCTCTCGTGTCCCTTGTTTTTTTTCCCTCACCATTTCCCTCCTTTTGTCTTAGTTCCCAAATTAGCAAGTATATTAATAATATTTACATCAAGATTATTTCACATACTTTGAAAAGATTGATTTGCTGCTGTTTGGATCATATACTACCTACCCTTTTTTTCGATTTTAAAAAGAGAAAGAAAAGAAAAAAATACTTTATTCATCCTCAGAAAATTATAATTCTATATATGTAGAAAATAGCAACTACAGCTGTGCTGATGATGTAACATACAGCATCAACAGTTAAGATGTGAACTGAGACAGCAAGGACAGAAACCTACAATCAACAACAACAAAAGTACTACAAATCAGTGCCACAAGCTCATCCATTTTACTTCCCAGATATTTTACCCGCCCCATGATGATGCTGATATTTATTTTTTTTTCCTTGTTAGTTTGTTGTCATGGCTTTGGAAGCTTCTGATAGGTTAACATTTGACAACATTTGAGGTAATTGAAGAAACATCTGTAGGCGTATTTTCAGAAACACCTCAAACACACTGCTTCCTTGTCATGGAAGCAGTGATCATGGGAAAATCAGAAGAAATGAGCCAAGATATCAGGAGGAGAATTGTGGAGCTCCACAAATCAGGTCCCTCCTTGGGTACAATTTCCAGACACGTGAAGATGCCACGTTTATCTGTTCAAACAATTATACACAAGTATAAACACCATGGGAATGTCATAACATGTTGGAACAAAAGCATTTATGCAGTGAAACAAATCCTGTACTGACTTGGACTGAAATTTCCCTAAATGACAAAGAAACCATTACTCCAATAGCAACATAAAAAAAACAGTTTGTAAATGCACACAAGAACAAAAACCTTAATGTTTGGAGACATGTCCTGTGGTCTAATGAAGCTAACCCTGAACTGTTCCACCATTTTTACATTTGCTTGCAAGCCTGAGAACACCATCCCAACTTTGAAGCACAGGGCTGGCAGCATCGTGTTTTGCTGCAGGAGGAACTGGAGCACTTTACGAAATAGATGGCATCATGAGGAAGGAACATTTTGCAAAAATACTGAAGCAACATCTCTAGACATCAGACAGGAAGTTGAAGCTTGGGCACAAATGTTTCTTCCAAATGGACAATGACCCTAATCATTCCACATAATCAGTTTAAAAGTGGCTTAAAGACAAAAAAGTCAATGTTTTTGGAGTGGCCATCACAAAGCTCTGATCTCAATCCAATAGAACACTTGAAAGCACATGTGACAGTCCTGTCAGGAGGAGTGGAGCAAAATGTCAGTATACTATTGTGAGAAGCTTGTGGAAGGAAACCCAAAACATTTGAAACAAGTCATACAGTTCTGAAGGCAATACTACCAAATATTAAGGAAATATATGTAAACCGACTTTGACTTTGAAGAAAGCAGTTCTGGTGCATTCACACTTACGCGATGTGTGCAGCGTCTACATTCGTCTCCAAAGACTAGAATAATGTCCAGGTATTCCTCTGCACCACAGCGGGTGAACAGAAGAAAGCAGATTTGTAGTTCTAAACATATTTAGGGTGTTTTTAAATCCATTACAATTACATGGAATGCAATTACGTTTTTTTTTTTAAGTAATTATTTAATTTTTCACATGCCTGTCTACAATTAATTGCATGAGTTTTTGCAATTAATCACAATTTTAATTGCAAAAAGTCATGTGATTAATTGCGATTTTAAAAATTTTAATTGTTGCCCAGCACTAAAAAAAATCTCTCTCATTATTCTGGTATTTAGAAAATACAAATAATTTTGATAATCCTAAACTGACCGAAAACAAGAAAAGTTTAGTCATATTTATTGTCACCATAGTAGAAAAAAAAAACACTTTTTTTTTTTTTTTTTATAGTGTAAACCTCTAGTTTCAGCTATAAATCCTCATGACTTATGCTCTTATTCTTCAGCAATTAAATTTCTTTCTTATTGACAATAATTTATCCTTAAATTTAGTAGACAAAAACTTTAATGACACCGTTTTACAACAAAAACGTATTTTCAAAAGCCTAATTTGTTCAGTTGCATGCTTTCATGCATGCATAAATATTATGAAGAAGGCTAATATGAGCATTTTCATGTGCTTGTTTTTTTGAATAACGGTCCGACTAACGACTAATGAATGCTTGTCTGCAGGATCCCCAGTACATGCAGCTGGCTCTGACCAATGCCTTGCTAATGGATGCTGTGGTGGGAAGCCTCCAGAGCACTAAAGCTATCTACGCTGCTTCTAAGCTTTCCCACTTTGACCGCATCAAGATGGAAGGTAGAGAATCCTGAATGAAGATGTGCTGCTTTTCATTTTTCTTTGGCTCTGTTTTGTTAATGTTCAGCTTTGAAATGCTCATTACTACTTTTTTTTGTGCGTCTCTAGTTCCAATGATGGTTCCCAAGACAACTGCAGAAACACTGAAGCACAAAATAAACCCTTCACTGGATCTTGCCGCACCTCAGGCTGTGGATGTACTCCTGTACACACCAGGTACTCACACGACACACTCCTGAGCGTGTCTTGCAGACAAGCAGCAAGTGTCGGGTTCCTCTGTGCTCTGCGTGTGTTTTTTTTCATTTGATTGGTTGATTGACGCAGCAGAGCAGTTTCACAAGTTTCAACTGGTCAGTGACATAAATATCGATTTATACATATGGTTATAAGCTTTGGCTTGTGATCACCTCTCCCTCTTTGAGAAAACATTTAAAGTTGCTTATAAAATTTCTTAGTATTGCTTAATCTTCAGGGGACGAGCAGAATTTTAGAAATATACAGAGTGGGAAACTTATCCCCACAGTTGCCGTAACAGAAATGTCATGAATGTGTAAATAAAAAGGTTAAACTTATCCTTTTTATTTAAAGCTTCTTCAAAGGAGAAAATCCCAATTCTTTTGCGATGCATTACCATACCAGTATGGGTTGAGGTTCTTTGTGAACACATTTTTTTATGGACTGTAATTCTGTTAAAATGATTGAATATACTACAAAGTAAAAGAAAGAAGCCCATTTAGAAAATACTAGAAAAAGTATTTTAATATACTGAATTTATTCTAAAAGCTGACCACACTTGGATGCAAAAATAAATGAATGAATTCAGAAATAACCAATTATTCTACACAAATTAATAAATAAAAAGATGATTCTCTTTTAAATAATGTTTAAGATGTAGCATGTAAGACGTAAATATTTGTCATTACCGTAAGTAATCAATTTTAGTAATCAATTCAGCCTTAAAATGCAGCTTTGGTACAGCAAGAAAGAACTTGCTCTTTACCTCAAACCTCTGGAAATTCTGAAAATGTTCTTATAGCGTGTGATGATAGAAACCTACTCTTTCAGTCCACTGGCTCTCTGTAAAACTCAATAAACTACAAGATCCCACTTATTAAATTTAAGGCTGACAAGTCTCTTTTTTTCAATTTTATTTAATTCTCAGCCTGGGTCTCACTGTTCAGTGCTGTGTGTAATCAGAGGTTATTTTATATTTATTCTTAATTTTTATTTATTTAGTTAGTTCATTATTTTTTGACCTTTTTGTTTTTTTTGTATCTATGGCAACCACTTTGGAATCTTTTTTTTTTTAAAGTTCTGGATAAATAAAAGCTTTCCTGATTTTCTTTGCAGTTGAAATCAAGTTAAATATTGTTTTAGCCTTCTAATATGTTTCTCACTCGATTACCATCTTTGTGAGCTGTGATAAGATAAGATAAGAGAACTTTATTGATCCCAGGGGGGGACGTCTAGGGCCAGAGAATGCACAGACAAAAGAATAAAAATATAAAAAGTAATGAGTAAATTTCTCCATTGTGGGATCAATAAAGTTTTTTTTATCTGATCCTATCTTGAGTATAATGAAGTCAGGAAATGCTAGAAACAAAAGGATTGTGTTATTTGTGTGGGTGGTAGGCTGGGACATTACATGAGGGGAAGACTTAAAAAAGAACAACAAAGCCTTGGCCTTCAGCGAACAACCATCTGGGGCCACTTAAATGCGGGCTGGTGGCCGTCGGACTCCCACCACTAACATACTCATGCACACTCATACTTGGTGATGGACTCACACAAAAAGTTCTTCTGTCACAGCCTCCTCTTTGGGTTTTCTCTTGGTGAAAAGAACACATTTAGGCATTCAGGTCCTCCCACCCAACCCCTCTCTGACTGCGACTCCCTTTTCTGGTTTCAATATAGGCCACTGAATTGAGTTCTTGGCACAGGACCAGTTCTTTCCCCTTACCACTCCCTTCTTTATTTTTCTCACTTTTTCCTCCTCTGCTCTCAGTTTGAAATGCAGAATGTTATTTTCCCTCCCCTGTCTTTCCTTTTCCACCAGCAGAGTTTCTGCATAGCAGTGAAAACCTTGGAGGGAATGTGACCGTTAGATGAAGCCTGGGTGGAGTCAAGTTGGTAGAAAAGAAAAAAAAATAGAAATATTTTCTTTCAAACTGCCGGATCATCACTCCTGAGTAGTCACTGATATTGTTTTGGGGGGAAATAAAATCCAAAAAACCAAACACAAGTCAGGAGTTGCTCTTTAGTGATCACGTTTGAAATTCATTCTAATTTAATTTGTGTAATCTTATAAATGAACTGATTTTACGGGCACTCACTGGCAACGTTTGAGGATGTGTTGCTATTCACATTTCTTTTTTTCTTCTTTTTTGCCAACTGAAAACGTAAACACTTGCAGCCTGTGATAAGCTACTTCAAAATAACTGCGGATATCTGTCTGTTTGGGTGTGTTTCAGGTCAGTTGTGGGTGTCTGTAAGTGGGGGGAAGGTGATGGTGTTTGATGCTTCCAGCTGGTCCCTCACACAAACTTGTCAAGTTGGGAGTGCAAGGCTGGTAAGGGAAACTCATAAACCACATAAAGACACACAAAGGCACTTGCAGCTGCTCAAAAACACAAATCTGTACATAAGAACGGTTGAGTGCATTTGAAACACAAATATAGATGTATCTACAAATGACGTACAAGTGGAAGTTCCTTTTCATTTCTGGGTGTTTAGTGGCTTTGTCAGAGTGGTCAAGCAGAGGGAGTTCAGGAATTAAAATTTTGTCAATCCTTGACAACAAAAAAAGGAAATGGTGAAAAATAAAAAGGCCTGTCCGTGTGACCGATTCATTTGATCCATTTTTTTTTTCTCCACACTTGTTAAAGTCAGCTTTACTCACAGCTGACTGCATGGCGTCATATTTTTGTTGGGATTCTTCATGTCAGCACTGTATGAAATAGTTTTCAGGTACAGTATGAATGTTATACAAATCTGCACGCACTTTATCCAATATGTTTTAATTAAAATCAAAAATACATGACTGATTCTGCAACAGAGTTGGGAAGAACTATGATTTCCGTTGTAGAAAGAATCTCACGAGCATGTTGAACTGTTATAGCTGCTAAAGGTGGCTGCTTTGAGTCGAAAGTTGGTTTATAACTTGATTCCATTATTTCTTCTTCAGTTTATTTATTTTGTTATTATTTCAGAATATGATGAGACATTAAACTGAATAATTTTCAACAAAAAAAAAAGTTTAAAAAAAACAAAAAAACTGGGGTGCTCTAAAACGTTTGACCGGCAGAATATAACTGCACGTGACCTGATCGGATCCAACTAATTCACATCACATGCATACCGCTGACATCAGATACAGATAACACCCTTCTTCAGACATCGCCAGTGTTATTTGAGACTTGCTTGGACATGGTTTTCAAACACAAACGGTGTCTTTGAATTTCCTCCCACTACTATGAAAACCTTAATTTGGTAGGAGCATTTTAAATGCTCCTTCAGGGGAACATTTCTGGCAGATAAGAACAAGTGTGAAGCGTGTGAAGTTTCTTCATGGAACTGAGCTATGCACTGACGTCTACATTAGGTGTGGTGGTAACGTGAAATATGTAAACCGAACAGTGTGTGTGAGGCAGAAGGAGACTGTGTTTTCTCCTTCCAACCATATTTGCACAAATGTTCCCAGCAGCTGTCCTAACTCTGCATAGCTGATTGGAATAACTGCTCATGGTAGTAGTGAATTCCTGTTACTAAACTGTAGCGTCTTTAGTATAGAGAATTATTTTCTCATGTTTTTGAACCCTTCATGTGTAAAAACAAACCTCAGTACTGCTGTGACAGGGTTTGTTTTAGACCACTTATGCCACCTAGTGGAAGAATAGGCATCCTTCTCCAAACTCCATACATATGTACATATATGTACAAAAATGTAGCAACAAACTGATTTATGGCCGCTGCACCACAGAGACACAGATTCCTGCCTTTTCTTTTTTAAACAAAGCTATATAACTCACTAATTTTATTTTTCTTATAACATCATGTACATTTTAAATATATTTATATATAATATATATATTACATATGTAATTTAGGTGTCTTTTTATATTTAATTCTAAGGGATGGGTATTGTGTTTAGATAATTTATTTATTCTATTCAGATTTTTCTTTTTTTTTCTTTTGGGAAACTTGTAATGACAATAATTTCCCATCAGTGAGTTATAAAATACTTCCAATATTGTTTTTTTTTTATCTTTAATTTTAATCTACCTGCCATTTAATTTCTCTCATTGTGTTATTTATTTATTATTTTTGGTGTTGTTGCATAAAATTCAGAAAATAGAAGAGGGAATGATGCCCAAATGGGTATAAAGTGACTTGTAAAGGAAGAACATTAAGTTATTTTATTCTGCTTTATAGAAAAAAAGACAGTTTTGTTTTGTTTTTGGTTTTTAAATAACAAAGCATTTAGCTACAGTGAAAATGCAATTCCATGCAATGCAACATCTAAGTGACTGTACTACCAATGTCCTGTATTAGAATAAATAATAATAATGTTGTGTACGTCCATAACTCCTTTTGGTGTCCATGTTTTCAGAATTGCATGCTGGGAGTTGACAAGAACCAGGTGTGGATGGGCTCTGAGGACTCTGTCATCTACATCATCAGCATGGTGTCCATGGTGTGCAACAGACAGCTGACTGAACACAGGGCAGAGGTCACCGGGCTGGCACTGGACACCGACAAATACAGGTGACAGAAGACTTTGGCAGTCACCACAAAATACACAACCTTCAATAAAAAAAGTAAAGAAAGTTATCAAGTAAATATTTTAAACTCCATATTAGTGTGTACAGTGATAAGAGAACCACTCTAAACCTTTTTCATGAGTACATCTGTGCAGGATGTTTTTTTTCTCTTTAAACTAGGAAGCTCAGAAGTTGTCAGCACTTGTATTTTTATATTTACTTAACATCCGTTAAGGTGAAGCTTTTAATTTTTCTCATATCTTTTGAGAAGAATAATGCACAATGTGACATTATTTTACATTATTTGTAATAAAAGTCTGACCTCTATCTATGCTCAGGCATTCACATTTAATGTATGAATTTAGTCATTTATTGATTTTCAATTTAAAGCAGCACAAAGTACAGAGGTTTGTTTGCTTTTACGATGCTTTGCAAGATTTACTTTTGTTTTGGGCCCTTGCTCAGTAAGTCTGTCTTTTTTTTCTTTTACATTATATGACATTTAGCAGACTCTTTCATCCAAATTTACAACAGAGGTAATACAATCAAGCTACAGTAACGTAGTAGATTACAAAGTAAGTGCAGTTAAATCAGCATTAAGGTGAGTGCAGCATACGTGCTAACTCTCTTACTCGCCTCTGCCGTGGTGTTCACTGTAGCTTTGGGAGCCAGTTTCGTTGTTGTTCATGTGTTTCAAAGCACCATGAAACGACACTAAGCTGTCACACAGGACAAGCAGGAGAAGGAATCTCAAAGTATTTTGTCACATTTCTTTATTGTGATTATGAGACAGTACTTCCGAAAAGTAGGGACACATGATTAATTTTTTCCCCCTCCAAATAGAAAAAAGGTCCTTTGTTGCACTTTAAGTTGAAAGATGCATTGTACTTAGTTTAATAGTCTTACCACTTCTGTAATTTCAGTTTCTCTTACTGCAGCTCTGTGTGTTCTCTGGAAATCACTCTGGAAAGTGTTTCAATTTGTGTGTTGTTCTTCAGCCAGAAGGTGGCGTACTCCTGCAGTGCAGAAGGAACTGTGATGGTGTGGGATGTCTCGACTCTCCAGGTCAGTCCACAACCATGTTTTGTTGACACTTCCAGACTGTACCGTTCACTCTCAGCTGGGTCAGATATATCATGAAGTTATTACGAGCAACTTGTTCGCATCTTCAACAATGACAAAGCAAACATTCCCATCATTCAGGTGAAGAAGCACTTTCGGCTATCCTGTGATCGTCTGCGCTCCGTCAGCAGCTGTAATGGAGTGCTCTGGTGTTGTAAGTGTTACTGTGTCGCTGGTGCAGGGAAATAGGAAACACAAGTTGACAGTGAACCCTGAATGCACTTTCGTACACTCTGTTTAGGTTCAAGGGACAGCATAATGGAGGTGTGGAGGACTGGTTCTTTAAAGCATCGTATGAGTTTGCCAGACCATCAAAGAGCCACATTCAGCTGCGCTCTGCTTTTACCAGAGGTAAAGAAAACATACAGACAGTTACAGTTTCTGTATTTGAGTATTGTTGAACGGTGCAAAAAATGTGACCTGTCGTCTTTGCTTGTGCTTTCATTAGAGCGAGGAGCTGTGGAGTGTGTGTGCAGACTCAGCAGAAGTGTGTATTTGGCATATTAAAGATACTGCCAAACCCTTCCACCGAGTGGCTTTACAGGACTGCAGCGGGTGTTACTGCATGATTAAAGTTAAAAACCAGGTTAATATGCAGCAGTCGTACACACACAAGCTTCCTTGTTCAGATCTGAGGGATGGAAACCCTCCTATGAGCCTGGCAGCATCATGAAATACAAAAGTTTAACTTTACCTCTTTCCAGGTGTGGGTTGGAGGTGTGGGCCGAAGTTCAGCTAAAGGGAAGATTTACATTGTGGACACGGAGCGCTATGAGGTTCTGAAGGAACTCCACGGCCACAGTGACAAGGTGACAGCACTTTGCTCTGCTGAAGATCGTTACGCTCTCAGTGGAGCTGGCAAACATGACGGAAAGATCGCCATCTGGAAGGTGGAATAGGGGAATGGAAAAAGACTAATTTTAGAGCAGGTGTCCAACTCCTTAATGCCAACTCTGGAACTCTTCGTGGATCATAAAGGACCTCATAAACTTTGACTTGACCTTGGAGTTAAAATCTATGTTTGGTAAGCAGAGCAGAGAGACAGGCTTCACAGCTTGTTTCACAGGTCAATGAAGGAATCCCATCAGGGTCATATGAGGCAAGAGGTTTAAATGAAGTATCATAAGATATGCAGCTCTTTGCTTCGGCATGTAGAAAATGTTAAAGGAACTGAAATGTTATTTTTTTTAAACAGTGTTTTTATTTCGTGTATTTTGACCTGTTGCCATGTGTTTCCTCACTTGTGACATGGTCCTTTTGCATTCATCAGCTACAAGGTGAGCTGCAGACTTTTCTGTTTCTCCTTGTTGTTAATTTAACAACTTAGTGTATTTTCAAAGCAGTAGTGTTTTTTTTTTACATTTTTTAAGCCTCTTGCTGGACGTAAGGGACTAAATATAATTGAAGAGTTTCAGCAGAAGAGTCACTATTTTGGGTTGTTTGAAAAAAAGTAGATAAATATAACTGCTAACACTACAGGAAGGGACAGAATTCTGTCCCAGCTGTCATCGAGTAAGACACAAGGTACTGCAGATCCCTGACAAGCTACCATGCACACTCACGGGCATTTCAGAATCCCTAATCAATCTAAAATGCGTATTTGTGGACAGTGGGAGGAAGCCCGAGTACACGGAAAGGCCCCAGCTGAGATTGAGACCGGGAACATTCTTGCTGTGAGGCAACAGTGCATTTCCCTCCACACCTAAGATGAAGGATAAATTACTGAAATATAAAAACCGAGCTCAAATGTTGTGTTGTTGTTTTTTTTGTTTCTTTTTTTTTTTAAATCTGGAGTGTAACGCTTTGCTAACGGTTTATGCAAGTGTTATACTGGAAGGCCATGTGAATTATGGAAACATTGTATGACCGAGCCTCACCCCTGGCTGTGAGTTTGAGGGGAGAATCTGTGGCTCAGAGGAATCGGTCTACCATTAAAAACAAAACCGAAGATGGAGATATCCCCTTCACTGTGGGAAAGCTCCAACAGAAGTTTGTTTTGATGGAAGTTAGGATGGTATGTGACGATGGGAACTAAAAACTTGAATAGAGCTGCAGGACAAAAACATTTCTAGCCCTGCATTAACTGGAATATGTTAAATGGTATAACATGGCAACTCTCATTTGTCTTAATTCCTATTCCTACAAAAATAGTTATGCCTTTGCTATCTTATGAAGAAAACCAGCAAATTTGTCATAATTCTTCCTCTGGTGCCTTTTATATCTCAAACATTTTGCCATTTTGGCTGAAACAGCCAGTCTGTAAAATGTAATATGCATGTTGAAATATATTTATATATAGTTGCTTGTATTCTGTTATTCATACAGTAGTATTATTTGCATTCGCTAATTCAGTCTGAACATTATTGATCACATGTGGAGAACATCCAGTTTTGTATTATTTTTCACTTAACATATAGTCTTAGGAAGAACATTTTTGTTCAGAACTGCTTTAATATGTAGAAAATGACTTCTGTTGCACTTTTTTTTTAAAAAAACAAAAAAACAACCTAATTACACAATGTGTATAACTGGAGAACAAACACTTGGATATTTGTAAACTGAACTGACAGTGCAATGTATTTTTTTCTCTTCACTTCAAATAATGGTGGCAATGAACAGTTTAATCATACTTCCATATACAAAATAAAGTTGGACTATTTTTATGAAGGAAGCTATGAGTTTTGTCTTTATTTCATACCAAAGGATGCTACAGTTTACTTTATAATCAACTCCCAAAGCTCGAAGACGTTGTTGCCTCATATATTTAACTTTAACTGTAGGTATTTTTGCTCAAATCAAAACCTAAAAAAGAAAACCTTCAATTTATTGGTGTTTCATGAACAGATGTTGCTTCGAGTGCAATAATTCACAAGCTTGAGAAAACTTTATACTCAGCAGTTAGTTGAGTGGTTTTAAAATCTAACAAGTATTTGCAACTCAAGTTACATGGGAGCTCTTTCAGTGCTGATCCAAGAAACATTCTGGTGTCAAAATTAATGGTTTGTCTGAGTTTTGTGCACTTTATAGCTCTCATCAAAAGAGGGTGCTGTTTGATACCAGAAAAAAACACACACAAAAGCTTTCAGAAGAAAGTTTGAGTGGAATTTTACCAGAAGACTAGAAATAAAAATATTTATAAAATTAACACTTAGTAAAAAAATGTTATATGATTTTGGTTTTTGTCTATGTAGTTTGATGAAGAATCCAACAATCCAAGGAATTGCATCATCATCTTGCATCATGATTGAAAATAAAACCATATGTGACCAATTATAGTAAATATTCAGTGTTATAGTAATATATATATATATATATATATATATGTAATAATAATAATAAAAATTCCTACAACAAATTTAGGCCCACTTCACAGGTGGGGGGGGGGGTGTAGTTTCACTTCAGCTGAAGTGTCCTTGAACAAAACACTGAAATGCTGCAGAACTGTTAATCCATGAACAGCCTCTCTGTGAAGTACATGGAGGTATTTTTGCCTCAGGGCCTCCAGCGTTGTGTGTCTAGTTGTGTGGAGTTTGTGACTGCTGGACATTGTAACATAAAGCCTTAAGCAGCTGTTAATCTCTCAGCATGCAGGTCCACTGGTGCCTCAGCTACAGAGGCAGATTAGTTGTTTCTCCCTGCCGCAGCTCTGTAATCCATACACTTAAATGCAGTATCTGCCAGATATAATGGGGAAACACGATTGCTGACTTCGCAGTAACTTTAAAAACTGCAGTCCAATTGTTTACGAATACGCATCACTTCATAACAACATGCTGTAGCTGTTCATTGGTGGTGCAGCAGCCACATTTATGTCCACATTGTGTTGACTGTTGATTGTGTGGTGGGGCTTTGAAAATAAAAGAAAATAGATTAATAGTTATCTCCTCACAGGTTTCTTTTTTGTAGATTCTTACTTTCATTTTCATGAAATGAGGCAAAGTATTTGATCTTGGCTTGAAATCAAGATTAGTTTCCCCTCCTTCTCTTTGATTGGTCTCTTGTGATGGCTGAGCTCTCAGTTTAACAATCTTATTAATTTTTTTTTTTTTTTAAATAAATACCATTAACATACGAAAGTTTGTCATGTTGATTGAATTTGACATTTGTCCTCATGACAATAACACCAAAAGTAGCCTATTTTTCTGCCCATTAGGAAAAAGGTTAACTAAAGCCATTGAACATAACTGTATGTTTTGTTCATATTCATGATTAATTAAGTAGCAGTCAAGCTCATTGGAGTCTGGACATACACTGTCTTTTGCTACAACATAGACATATACAAGATTCTTCATGATGACTTTGGTAAAGTTCATGATTTTAATGAGAAGTTCCAGTGCTCAGGCACGCTTGGTAAATATTCAAATACTGCTCTAATTCAGCACTAACGGTGTTTTCCTATAAATTAAGAATTATCCTCCATATGAATGTTAGCATTCAGCAAAACACATTTACAGTGACCTATTTTTAGGCATGGATGATTATCGGGTTAAAAAAGTTCATATAGAATCTGACTTCAATATCAATATTTTTGGATGAAGATGAACCATCCTTTATATTGATAAGGATTCACTAAATCCACACGACTGCTTGGTATGCAGATGGATACCTTTCTTTAAAGAACTAGAGGCTGAATTGTTGACTACATCTGACAAAATGGATCATTGTGTTTGGTTTAGTCTAGAAATTACAATTCAGCTTATGCATATTATAAATGTAAAGACCGGGTAATGGTTAAAGTCTTAATGTTCTTTTATATTGCTCTCACATGCTTGCATGTCCTTAAGCACACTTTCATTTAGCACAAACCATTACTGTCTGCTATTTTAGCACAGAATTAAATAAAAATGAATGTAATTTCATCTATAGGACAATTAAATAACAAGAAAAAAGAATTTGAACACTTGACTATTTCTGTGTAAAAGTAAAAGAGTTATTTTACTAACTGGAAAATAAGTTGATCACATTAAATTTTTTTTTTGGTCATTAAGTAAGGAACTTTCATTCTCTGAGACCTGCTCTAAACAAGTAACATGATTTTACTAGTTAGATAAATCATGACTTTCATAATTCTATATAAAGTAATTTATTTTATGTTATTATTTTAACTGATGAAATTTCAGAAGTCCAATATAGAGCATGTTATTATAACCACTTTAGAAGTAATGTCTCTGGACTTTTGTTCACACTCAACTGTCCATTTGAATGTGCGAACTTGAACTGGCAGCATATTTAAAACCGTTTAAAAATATTTATGAGAATGTGTTTCTCAGCAGAAATAATTCGTTAACCTATGCTGCTCCCAATCACATTTAATTTTAATTTCTGAAATTTTGATTTGTTTTATGTGATTGTGTACAGCAATTTGGTTCTGTGGGTGTGTTTTTGGCTGTTAATTTATAGCATATTTTATCCTTTTCCAGGCATTTTTTAAAAGTATTTTTAAATTTAGACTATTGTTAAGAATGTGGAGTAAAATAGTCATATTAAAGACCCTACTCACACAAATGTGGACATTGAAATCTATTCAAATCACTATGCATGGTAAAAATGACGTCATGGGGAAGTAAATGCCTCAGAAACTTAGAGCCCCAGACCTAAAACAAAGTGAAGAAATGAGAAGATGCATGTTTTCTACTTGTTTTAGAACAGACTTTTTTTTTTTTTTTTTAAGTTATTTGAATGGATTCCTATGAGCACAAAAATGTGTTGAATGGCCTTTAACATGAGACCTACATTCATCACAAATTAATAATGTAGGACTATATCCAAAATGTTGGTAATCTTTCACATATATCAGGATGTAAAAGCCACCTTAAATAATCCAGTTTGCATGGCGTACACTAAAAATATAATCAGTTATTGTGGTTTTTTTTTGACCATAAAATGGACTTGCATCAGGACCAAAAAATGGTAATTTAAGGGTTAAAAATGTTACATATCAAATTCTAATGGATTTCTATGTTCAGGAATGCAGATAGTTTTAAAAAGGTAAAAGATAAATACATTTTTTTTTTTAATTTGCAACATTTTCACATCTTGTTTTTGTTATGCATACGTTTAAAGGGACTTTAATGTGAAGATGCATCAAAGCATTAGATGTATGGAAAATAGAAAGAATAGAAAAAATACTTAGATTGAGTTGCGTACAAGTATTTTAAAACATTTGCTGAAAAAGCTTTTCTACTACCGAGGTTTTTTGTTTTTGTTTGTTTTTACAGTATTTCTCTTTAAAAGACCAACCAACCTATCTGCTTCTTTGTGTACAAAACACCGCGACCCGCCCCGTTATGCAAATGAGCCGTGACGTCGACGGAAACCAGGCGTTACGTTTCTTCTTCCGACAGAGATCCCTTTAAAGGCGTATTTAAAGCCCTGGCTTCAGTTGTAGAGCAGCGGGTAACCTATGCAAGAAAAGCCGCTACAGAGCGCGGCCACAGTCTCCACCTCTCCGCGAACGAAAAGAACGGAGCCAACGCGCTGACACGACCCGGCGAGGTGAGCGAGGAGTCCGGGGACAACAGCAGCAGTGACGGTGGTTTTAAACATTTTGTAGCCACCGCTGTTGGTCGGCTCCGGAATACACAGCATCTCAGGTTGCTGCTGCAGCAGATGCAGCGGCAGCAGGAGGAGGAGGAGGTGGAGGAGGAGGAGGAGGGGAGAGACATTTACAGTAGTTTCTGTAGGCCTGTGTCAAAAACATGAAGAGGAGAGAGGCTTTAGGTGCACCCAACTGCGAATAGGTCAGGTTGCATAATTAAGCTGCGTTAATTATAGTGTATAATTACAATTTCAAGGTGATCTTTAAATGTTTAAAGCAGTCAAGGAGGGTGGAATAAGAGTTGTTTTTAGTTTGCACAATTAAGGGGGGGAGGTTTTCTCGTTTTTCATTTATTTCACAGCAGCTGTCTTTGTTATTAACCAGGAAGAGACGGTTTACATTTGTGGATAACACACCAGAGGGTGTGGGAAGATCAAAACTGAAAAGCTACCAGTGTGCTTGGGTGTAGGGCTGTTGAGCCTGCCAATTAAAACTGATGAAAATAAGAAGAAATGTCAAGTACTAATTAGTGTATTCTTTACCAGAGGCTGCTGGTGTGCTCAAATGTCATAAGCTGGGATTTTCCACCTGACTCAGTCACTAAGGTTGTTTAACAAAAATTCTAGAAGAATTTCAGGTTTTAGCTTCCATTGTTTGTCTTGTCAGACTTTGGCAGTTATGTCTTAGATAGTCAAGGCGGTTCATCCAGAAATAATCATCTATATAATTACCATTAGTAGCCTCCTTACTGTATTTCATTGTTTGTGTGTTTTTCGGGAGCAAGAAAGTGTGTGTGTGTGTGTGTGTGTGTTTGCTACTGTGATCGGTGCTCAATAGATTTAATGGATAGTAGGCCTATAAGATGATATTAGAAACATAGTGCTGACTTATTTGTATTTGACTCTTTGTTATGTGTGTGTGTGTATTCAGGTAAAACTTCAGGGCTTAAGATTGCAGCCTGGACCAAACGTGTCGTCTCAGAGACATTTATGAAGCTTTCAAGGCCTTTTGGTGAGTCTGCACACACACACACACAAAAACAAAACATCAGCTATTTCCTTTATTCATCATTGCTTCTGCATTTTTAAGTCTTTCCCATTCGTATTATTTTGCTGTTTGGATTTGTAAATGTGCCCAGAACATAACAGGAGTCTCAAAGAAGGATGAAAACTGAACATATGTTCTGCATCTCCTTTGCTTCACATCTAAAAGGTTTCTGTTGTGTTCAAAACCACAACCAGGACAACTGAACAATACTGAATAACAGTGTCATGGTCCTGGTTGAGATTGTTCTGACAGGATATGCACTAATAAACCCACTCACATCATGCACAATTATTTCTTAAAATCTGCTTCAGACTGTGCTGCGGAGCATATTAGCTTTCAGTTTGCATTCTGGAGACCAGCTGGTTCAGCTGAAGTGAAAGCAATCAGCTTCCTCTTGATGAGGTCTTTGCTGACTGTCAGTTACTGCTGTGTCAGCATCAGGTTATCCCCCCCGACACACACACATGCACAGGAACGCAAATGTAGCTAGACACAAGTGGTCACAAGAAGACGATCACATGACAACAAACACTTCCTATGCACACAACATATGTTTCAAGTGTAACACAAAACGTTTGACAAAGAATTGGATTGTGTTGGACTGACAGTAACCTTAAGTTATAATAACCCAGTCTATCCATGCTTTGTCTGTATATTAATACAACAGAAGACATCAAACCAAATAGCTGGTGGAAACAGGTGTGAAACTATGGGCCAAACAGAAACACTAACCTAATAAGGCCGGCCAAACCTCCCAGTTCAAACTGACTAGGACATGTATGCGGCTGCAAAAGGATATTGCAATATATGAAGCATGGCACTTGCTGTTTACATAGATCTGTTTCCACAAAGCTTGGTAAGAGCTGGCTCAGCAGTACTAAGATGTCATCAAAATAGTCAGCATCCATCCATCCATTAATTTCCACTTGTCTGGGTTTGGGTTGCGAGGCCTAAGCAGAGAGACCCAGATCTCCCTGTCCTCCCAGCCTCTTCCTTCAGCTCTTCCGGGAGGACAAGGTGTTCCCAGGCCAGCCAAAAGATGTAGTCTCAAGCATGTCTTGGGTCTGCGTCGTGGTCTCCCAGTTGTACATTCCTGAAACACCTCCCCCGGGAGGCGTCCAGGAGGTAATCTGACCAGATGCCTGAACTACCTAACTGGCTCCCGGATGACTGAATGTCTTACCCTATCTCTGAGGGAGAGTCCAGCCACCCTATGGAGGAAGCTCATGTCATCTGCTTGTGTCTGCAGTCTTATTCTTTAGGTCACTACAGTTCATGACCATAGGTGAAGGTGGGAACAAAGATCGACCAGTAAACATAGAGCCTTGCCTTTTGGCTCAGCTCTCTCTTCACAGCTGGTGCAGAATTTTTATTACTGCAGACGCTGCACCGATCCGCCTCTTGATGTCTTACTTAGTTGGTGTCCATAATTCAATTTCTTTTTCACAGATCTCAGCTTCCTGTTAAATTAAGTATAAAATGAATGGATGCTCAAATTCAATTTTGCTCATAGTATGAAAATGAAATCATGGGCTTGACAATGCTCCCTAAAGATAATCAAATATTCTGAAACTGAAAATGTTTACATAACAAAAAACAAACTATGTGCTGCTTTTTTATGAAGCCTTTGCATTATCATAGCTTAACACAAAAAAATTGAAGAGGACAAAATGAGTCCTCTTCAGTGTAGAGGGAATGATTAGTCTGATAGTATCACTTTACTAGTACCACTCACTTTAGCATATCTATATTTGTATTCTGAGCCTTGATCGTTTGTGTGGATCACGCACTTCCAACATATGAGTGTGTGTTCTCCAAAAATTTGAGAGGACAGGCTAAGAAAGACTGGAGACGGCATATGTTCATCTTGGTCATCTCATTTACATTAGTAACCTCCATATATAAAAAAAACCCTGTAAAGTCACACATGTTGCAGCTCTACATTTTAGACTATTTCACTGCTGTTGGCAAATGATAACTAGTTTCTTGTCTGTTTACATTATATTGCATTGTAATCGTTATTTTTTCAAACAGAAAACTGGAAATGTGACTTGAAAAATGAAAAAAAAAAAGAAACACATTTGCACATGTCTAGTGAGGTATTAAAATTCTTGGTAAGGACTAAAATAAATCATCCTGTTCAGACATTAAGGACTAGAAGCAAATGACTGGCGCTGATGTCTTAGAACAAGAGAAAGTTGATTTCGTGGTTTATTTTGTTGATGGCCAAATGGGGAGTTTGCAGTCTGTTGCAGTTGTTTGCTTTATCAGAGGTGTGTGTGTGTTTGTGTGTGTGGATCAGCAGAAGTTCATGTATGGCCTGTTGGTTTTTGATGTAGTACTGTTAACAAGGTTGATATAGATTAGATAGTAGAAAGTATTAAGCTCCCAGCTTTGAGTTAAAGGTTGCAATATGTCATTAGGAAGATGGTAATTGAGGATTCAAACTTTCTTAGCTCTGTTGACTCTCCTCCTTTCCATCTTGTTTATCATCAGTGCCCTCTCTCCTCTTTCCCACTGACAGATCAAACTGCTATTGCCTTATCAAATCCATCAGGCTTATGG
>JBAMYA010055082.1:0-30251 GCA_037176975.1 Arrhamphus sclerolepis | reverse complement strand
AAATTTCTCCCCAGATAAAAACAGACAATACAAAGGAGATATGAACTGATCTTATCCACTAGGTACACTACTCTGTGGAATATACTGTTTGGTGTGGAGCAGATTATATAGTTATATACTGCATATAATCTACATACAATTAAGAGGTATTTAAAAACATATAGTTGATAGAAAATATATTGAAGACAAACTGAAGTAAAAGGTAAATAGTTCCAGCATGTCAAAAGGAAAGCTATTCTAGACATTCTTAACTATTCAGCAACAGTGTACCATTGCCAAAAGTACTATACGCGAGATTTGCTCTTTCTTTTTCTTTACAGAAGTGGAGACCAGCTAGAGCGAGGTAGAAGGAAAAAAAGGGAAGAAAAACAGGAGGGAGTGGGGGGTGGGCAGAACCGGGAGTTTCCATGTGAATCAATCAATCACATGGTGAATATTCTTTAGCCTTGCACTGTTGAGGGGACTTTTATCTTAGCTACAGTAAGAGGCAATTAATTTTTAACCAATACAATGTAAAATTAAGAAATCTGAATCTAAAGGCTTTGGTGTCTTAGGACATGGTAATAAAATGCAAAACCAAACTATCTTTATGCATCAGCTCATGCAGCTCTGGTAAAACTTCACCAAGGTGATAGAAAAAGAAAAAAAGAAAAAAAATCAACAGATCTACGGTATAAGTCAAACTCCGTGATAAGCCTAGAGCTAGCACTACAAAGTCAGAGCCTAAGTCCACAGCCAGACAGGACGTCAACACCCCTCCCCCACATCTGCAGTCTGCTCCCCACTGGAGTTTTACAGCCAGGCATGGACTAAACCATTGCAGCCAAAGGGTGTTCACACCAATATGGTGGGATGCAGAAGGGAATTAGTTAAAAGTTGACAGCCAGATAAAACAATCCAGGATCTCTAATTACATGGTCAGAATTTAACCAGCCTGTGATGAAGAGGACAACACTCTTAATGAATCCAAGTTCCACTAAACTGGAAATCTTCCACCCCTGGCCTTGAAATAGCAGTTCAGTCTCCTTGAGCTGATTCTGCTGCTGTAGCAACAAGCCGTCTATTTTTATACATAAACATGGCATTTCTTTGAAGTTCGCAACGCAGAAAATAAAACTTAAAAAAAATATAAGCAAGGATGAATGCAACACTGTGAGCTGCTTTCCCTCTCCTTGCTGAAAACACACGACAGGCATGAGCTGAAAGTAGCCATGGGTTTCATAATATGTAAAGGACCCCAAACATGGTCAGTTTTCGTCAAAAATGTGGCAATATGCTGCTAAAACGTTCTGACTTAAATCCTTTGATAATACTTAACAAGCTAGCCTACTCCAAGTTTTCCCCACCCCCACTCCTCACTGCTACAGCACAAAATGGCTGCTGCAGCTGCTGAAGGAAACCCTTTCATGGTGGCAATGAAAGTCCAAGCCCACGTATGTCTTTTTCTCTATCATAAAACTACACATCTTTTATCGATGCTGAAAAGTGTTATTTAGCATCATCTTCATTTGAAAGAGGCAGCTTATTTTTAAAGAAAGATTTATTTTTCCAGAATCTGGTGAAGGTAAATTTAGATTCTGGCCATACGCCAGTTTCCATTTGGGAGGTCTGGAGGAGTTTTACAGCCCTAAATCATTAGTGTATGTTTCAATTACCAAAGAAATTGTATATCAAGAAGAATTTTCATGGGCCGCAAGTTAGCTACTAAGAATTGCCCATAAAAAAATACTATGTGGGTGGGGGGAATGTGCTAACTCTGTGTTGACTGGATATCCTGGTTCAGGAGGTGATGTTTTTCAGGCATCTCAATGTACTTTTGAGAACAACATTGTCCTTCTCCTTCACTGCCACCACCTCGGTATATGAGAATAGCAAACAGAAAAACAGCAAACATCTCAGCTCTTTTAACGATGATTGCCCTCGCAGTCATTTTTTTCGGCAACTGGCCAACAGCAAAAGTGATGTACCACAACCACCAGGTGGTATAGAAGGGTAATTGATTGAGTTAGTAGATCTTATCGGGTCCGTCACTTTAAATGGTGAGACAATGACTGAGAGAGCCAGGGAGGAGATCAACCCAATTAGGATTCCAGGCTCCTGGGACAAGCTGGGACCCCTATACCATTGTTACACCGAATGCTCGTGCCTGGATAGCAGAGTCGAAATCGTTAGAAAATTGAGTGTATAACGCTGGACACCCCATGCCCTCAATGGGTGCCATTTTGTTAACGTAACAAAATTGGTGGTGAACTTTTGCCATGTTACTGTTCCAAAGGGTTATGACGGTGGGTCTTTGGCACTGAAGACATCAATGCAACATTACTGTGAAAAAAATGGTATCCGTGGTTACACCTCGGTGTTAAAATACAAAGCAAGGTTTAATGTTTGCAAGTTATGTAAACAAGAAACTACTAGAAACGTTCATTTAATACACTTAACTAGAAGCACTCATATGCTGATGATACCCTACTGTCATAACAAGATGTTGTTCCTCAATTTTCCAGAGTCTGCAAAGAATATTGCAAAAAGTAAATGCCATATTCTTATGTTTTCTCCTATATTTCATGCCAGCAGGGAAAAAAATGCTGATGGAATTTAATGTTTCCAATATTCTAACTCAAAATTTTAAGCTGCTGAAGCAGCCCGACATTCATCATACTTATTTGAGGGACTGGAGTTTGTTTTCTTTCTTTCTTTTTTTTTTTTAATAGTTTGTGCACCTTCCCTGAAAGTATTCAATTTAAAAAACAATAACCACCCACTTTTGATATCAAAATGAGTATTGGTTATCAGGATGGTTCTGTATTGGACTAGAATTTAAGAAAGTGGATTCCTGAATTTTTACTGTGGAATCCTGTGGAGAAATTCTTCATTTCTTGTTTGATTTCTACTGCTGTCTCCTTGAAATTTGCTCAGTGTACCTGCTACATTTAATAGTCTCGTCAGAAATTCCTTTAGCTCTCCTATTAAATTCTTGTTTGAAAAGAACATTCATAGTTTATGCTTTGTGTCAGAAAGAAAATCTCCAGCTATACAACACTGCTATAAAAGCAATATCACGTAACCATCCATTCTTCGTAGGCATGGGTGCACAAGGCAGGGACATAGTTCAATGCGTGGCTAGGAACAAGAGATAGAAATTATCTTCGTAGTGGATCTTGCTTGCTACTTAGGCATCTACTTCTGATACCACGAAATGTCGAAACAATTAGCAGCACAACAGCTGATGGAAAAAACAACATTAGCAGCATCCGCTATTCCATTTAGGGAACGATACACGGTGACCCAGAAGAGAAAATCATGAAAATGCAAATGTGTGCCTGCGTCATCTTTTGGAGATGACTTGTCTCATTCACACCAGATGGCAACACTTGCATGTACAGAGACTTGTTCTGCAGTGAAAATCTTTCAATCTTGAGTCAAACGCACTGAGGCAACATTGTTAAAAGGTGTAACTGAAGGCTTGTTTATTTCTTTTTGATCTTTATTTTTAGAATGTAACTGCACTGTTATGGAAAAAGTTCTTTGAAAGGTGTTTTTTTTTTTAGTTTCTTGCAGGTGTGTATTAGAAAACTTACACCTCACAAGCTTTTTCATTATGTAAAATCTGCAACTCTTCACTTTGAATCCATTTCGGTAAAGAAGAACACACAAGAAGCAACATCTTACAATAGCCTTTTTACCTTATAAAGCACTTTGCGCTGAATCTAACTATCTGAAAAGTGCTGTATACATAGTTTGATTTCATTTGAATAAAGGGCCACCAGTGAACAGCAGCTGTGTTGGTGTAGCAATAAAACATGATTTCATCTTACGTTTCATGTGTATATCAACGTTGTCCATCACATCCAGCAACTTACCTGATGGCGGCTGCCCGACAGGACAACCAACTTTTATTGATAATTTTTTTTTCTAGGGCTGGGTGCATTAACGCGTTAGCACATTAAAAAATAAATAAAATAACGTCGACAGTTATTTTAACACACATTAATGCACTTGGTTCACTGAAAAGAACTGGCATGGATTGAGAAAGGTCCTAAATCTATCATGGATATTTTTAATTAAACCTCTTCCAGACAGTGGAGTTGATAGAAGAAAAGGTATTTGTAGAAACCACAAAGCTGATTTTTCCTGTCACTGGAGCAGCGTTGTCACCTCGGTGACTTTATAGCTAAATAGATGACTTTTTGTTTTTTTAAAAGTGACAAATCTAGCGACCTTTTCTAGTGTTACTGGAGAGTTTTCTGGTGTTTTGGAGACACCAGTGTTCTGCATTTATGGTGCAGTGTCCATGGAGTAGAATGATGGCCTGGTTCACATTGCTAACGCACAAGCAGCGGGTGCTGCCGTGAGTCCCTCCCCATCCCCGTCCCAAAGCACTGGGAGATGGTCAGTCTCACAGCAACCTTCCAACATTCCCAGCTGCAGTCAGAAATCAATTACTCTGCCAAAGTGTCTGTTTTGGGTCACTTTGGTCCCAAACTTGGAACAAGTTGGAGGGTTAGATGTAGAGCTAGCAGTTCTAGCCCATATAACAGTCTTTTAGTTAAATTTGATATTCTAACATTTAATAGTACAAGACAGGATTCATGTAATATGGGTCTAGACAAAGCATTTAAGTCATGAAGTTATTTTGAGAAGTGATGGCCAATATTAATGACAAAATTTAAAAAAACAAAAAAACAAAAACAAGAATCAACCATAGAAAGCCGATTTGTAGTTCTAAACACATTTAGGGTGTTTTTGTCTCTCCCATGATGTTATTTCTCTCGCCTACAACATCCATTACAATTACACATAATGTAACAAAACAAACATCATAAATATTTAAAAAAATACTCATTATTCCATTGATTTTGGAGTAAAATTATGGGCAACCATCACATTGTTTCGGGCAGGCAGATTTCACATGGTGGTTGCTTGGTCAAGCAAGGTACCAGGTGAAAGTGACTCACACTTTGTCTCAGAAAGTGTGTTTGAACGTCGCGTGCTGCACACACCCTGATGACCGACACCATCGAGCCCCACAACACCTCGACACTCAATTCCCTCACTGGCACCAGGGGAGCACCACAAATTGCTACCTGGCCTGTGGGAATCACTGAGATGTCAATAGTGCTAACTCCCAATCATTTGCCAATTTGTAGACCAAAGCATCTAGAAGCTCTGCAACATCTGGCTTAAAACCATGTAGTCTGCAATAACCCTTAATCTTTGACCTATTTCAATATTTAAAACATTTTCTCGCATTTTTGTGATTTTTGGTGGCACTAGCCCACACTTCAGATGGTTTGCTCAAGACTAGAGAGCAGATGGCATATGTGAATCACTGGCAGACTTTTTTTGGTCAATAAAAAACAATCACTGTATTATTTGTCCTGGGGGTTATTGGTATTTCAGGCCCAACAGCTTAGCACAAACCTAACATAGGAATATGACAAACAGACATTTGCCATGTTCTGTAGGATAAATAAATGGCTCAGATCAATCCCAAAAGAATAGGTTTTAAAATATGTCTCAGAAGTGTGTATTTCTGCACAAAAGGATCAAGGGAACTTGAGGCTCAAGAAATTCTGGCCTCGCGCCCACAGAAGACATCCAGTAGGACAAATGACTCCTTAAGATGACTCGTCACTTGGCGGAGTTACAAAAACCAAACAAACAAGTGAACAGCATGATTGAAGGTGAACAAAAATGATGAGACAAAAGATAGCTAAATTTGCTCAAGAACTGCCTTGAACACCACTGTGAACAATGGAAATCATGGTTGGAGCTTTTTAGTTCCAGAAGCCACAATTCCAAATGTTTCAACAGTACCACCTAAAAGTTCAAAAATAAAAAAACAAACAAGAACAACAAACAAAAAACGTTGAATACATAACTTATACTGCTGGTTTACACATGTCATAGGGACTTTACGCAGCAACTGTTGAAGGGACCAATCACCAAACACTCCAGAGCACCAAACACCAATCAGGGACTTTGCATTATGCTACGACAAAAATTGGCCCACCATTTTAGGTTTACCATGCAGACATATAATGAATCAAACTAGCGGTGTTTGTAAGAAAACTAGAAATTACTACGTACAGCAATGAAAATATCAGAACACAAACATGATGACATTTTAAATGTGATGGGTTTTTACTCAGTAGTTACCTGGTAACTCCTGTAATCCTGGGCATGGAAATAATCATTTTCACGGCACAGCGAGGTGAAATAAATGTTGAACCCAAAGCCGTCCCTTCAACCAATCCCTTTTACATTCCCATTCTCAGCTGCCTTTCGCAGAACACCAAAGCCTGTTGTTTTTCCTGCACCTACTCATATTTAGCATTTTTGCAACTATTAATCAGTATGTATGTCCTCCATAACTATAACAATCTCCTTCCACAGATTTCCTTCCACACCTTCCAGTTTTTTCCCTGAAAAAACTATTAAATCTTTAATGAAAGTCAAAAAGGGCTTTTTGTCTCTGAGACAATTCATGGCTGTATTTTAAGCTTCAAATTACAACAAATAATTTACTGGTGCAGTTCAAATTGAGTTGTGTGAGATGGGTGACTGAAACACTGCTGACAACCTTCTACGTAATTCTACTATGTCCGTCACTTCTGTCAGGGTGAAAAAATAAATATTTTGAAGGTAAGGTAAACACACATGCAGACAAAGGGTAATGGTGCCTGGTACAATATTTTTCATAGCTGAATTGTGAAATGACTGGGTAACAGAGCAGAAATAGAGCATTTAGTAATTTGTGTAAATGAGTGCAAGAAGCAAACTAATCTAATTTTTCTTAAAACCAGTATTATGCTCATTCTGTCTTTACAGTCATGTTTCTTGCTTAATAAATCCTAACCTTTTACACAGAGATGATACCGTGTTTACAGCTAGTAGTTTAAAAAGAAGAGAAAGATGTTTTTCTTTTTTGTTTTAACTCTACTGTCAAGTACGAGATGTGCCATGATGAAATCCCACTAAAAAATATAAGAAAGAATAAAAAGATACTACACATCAAAATTGTCATCATGACTAATAAGTTATGGTTCGTGTGTGAAGTGCAAAACTAAATTAATAAAAGTAAGTCTCACTAATTATCTGCTAAGTAAAATATAGATGATATTTGAACAGCAACAACAGAGACTTGGGAGCCCAAATCACAATATTTAACCTATCATTTAATCTCCCCTTCTGCTCGAGGGAAGAAACAACCGGCTGAGACTGGCTGAAACCGGTTCACATGGACTTGGCATGGTTTCAAGATTACAGATGCTGGAGGTTTTTCACAATAAAACAAACAAAATTCTTATTTTCTCCCCTTACATTGTGAGAAATTAACTGTTTTCTATATTTAGCTTGCATTTAAAATATAAGCTAATTTTTTTTTCAAAAAAAGTATCAGTTCTACAATAGTCTCAGTTCTACAATAAAGATTAACGATAAATAACATTGCAGAATGACTGTCTTGCTGCTGAATATGAGACATACAGCATCCATCTGGAATGTGTCACAAGTCTTTGGATTCTATACTGCATTATCTCTATAAGGTTAAATGTCTGTTTCTTTTAATATTATTATTTTCATGGTAAAACTTGGGTTTGGAAGAAAATTTCTGCAAGGTCACAACATGATTTCTAGTATGAATCCACCATTTACTGTGACAGCAATGTAGTTCACACAAAAATGTTCCACACATTCTTGATCATGGTTGATCATAGCACATTTAACATTTATATGCAATTCAGTGAATTCACTTCTGATAAAATTAAGGCAAGAGACTAAGGATTTCTATAGATGTGTGGTGTTTATGGAAGAACAGAAAAAACTTTCGTGTGATGAAAAAAGCTGGATCAATCAGGATCAAGTTGGCCATCACTGCTGTGCGTAAAATGTCTTGTTTTGTGACATTTGTAGAATGTTACATGCCCTCTTTTAAATTATAACCATTTAAAACATAATTTTCAATAATCCTGACTTAGCATCTATACGAATGCACCTAGCTCTGCAAATAAATTGCTCAATTGTTAGCAGCTGGAGTGAATAACATTTCAAATATAATAGCTGTAACACTCCCATTATGTACATGACGGGCTGAAAACTGTGGGCGGTACCTTTGGAGGCTGTTTCCTCCTCTGCAGGGGAAAAAAAACTGTGCAATGAATTACAAGCACCATGTGAGCACTGGAAGCGAGAGACGTGGGGGAGGGGAAGTAAAAACCAGGCTGCACCACCTTGAATGACCACAAAAAATATGTAAATATATTTAAGCATAAAAAAAAGTGAGACTAAATATTTTTTGAACATCATAGCAATAGAGTAGTTCACTTCTGAAGACTGACACCTTCCTTACTTATGGCCTCTGTTGCTTCATATGACCCTGCTGTTCACTACACACTCAGCTGTACATCTGTTCAAATATAGAAATTTAAAAAGAAAAAGGGGAAAAGAAAACATTCTACTTCATAGAACAACAGGGTAAGAGAAACAGGAGAACTGCTTAACTCTTGTTTAGCCATTGACATTAGGCCACACCCACATTCTAGAACAGTCTGGTGAATGGAAAATTACTGGGCTGTACCACATTCAACCAACAGGGGGACAGATTAGTTACATGTTCTTCACTTTATCCCATGTTTGGGTTGATTTTTTGGACATATTTAAGTGGGGGGTTTTTTGTTTGTCTGTTTTCTCTTTCTTTCAGATCAGGGGCTGTGATTTGTAATGTGACACTCTGCCTTATTAAAATAAACAAATAAAAAGATCTTCATAAAAGTTTCTTAAATTAAAAATAAAGACAATGCTTGTTTTGTGTTTTTCAAATTTCATTAAGCATGCCTTTTTCGTTTCCTGAGGATAACAGCCATCCAAGAAAATCAGACTTCCTATGCTCCCCTCCCCAAAACTGTCACATCTGCAGTGTGCTGGTTGAGCTTCCTGCTTGTTTTAGCAACAGCCCTTTCAACAAATACACACTACATTGACTTACCAGCCTTGGACGCTAAAACTTTTATACGAGTCATAAAAACGTCAACGTATATATGTATATCAGTGTAGAGATTTATATTTCCAGTTCCCAAAGATATAAATAAATGAATTACATGAAAAAGATATAGTGATATGTCCAGGGTGTAATCCAACTCTTGCCCAATGACACATGTTTATCAGTCTGAAGCAGGTATAAAAACAGAAGAAAGTGTGGAATATGGTAGAGTTGGAGATAACCGTGTAGTGTTAGTAGTCTAAATTCATCTGAGTCTTTAATTGGCATGATTAATTTTGTCCATCTTCTAGCTGTTTATACGATAATGCAAGTTAATTTTATTCATAGCAGCACAATTTAGAAACAAAAATTACGCCACATTTTAGCTACACAAGATTTGTGTATTATTACGTTAAATAATTAAGGACATGTAAAGTGTATTGTGGCAGAAAATTTGCTTCATGTGTATAACATATCTGTTGGGACTTGAGTTGAATCTATTTCGTTAAAGAAGCAACTTTTAGCAGCTACGCCCAAATCTGGAATAATACAAAACAACTTTGGAAAAAAGTCCCATATCAGCAGCAATATTTGATGCAGGACATTGTAAATCTTCAACAAAATTAGCAACTGACCTCCAAACTAAAAGTGACATCTTAGCCATTTAGCAACAAAGGAAATCACAATTTTACTTGTTTCGCAATATGTCAATTCCAATCCGCTGTGATTGGTCATCTACAATCAGCTGGTGAGGCTCCATCCACCAATTACTATCAACTAGACTAAATGCTAAAAATCACTACATTTTTTAAAGAAAAATAATAATTAAACACTACATTTGTATATATGCTATGTTGAGGACAAATAATCTTTAATCTCTGAACAAGTAAATAAATAAGCTTCCAGAAACTTTACTTCCGCCATTGTCGGCCGTAATTTCAACCAAAGTTTAAATAAAATCATTCCACTCAGCTTTAATCATAATATCAAGCAGCTTCTAAAAAAAAAAAAAACCTTCCCATTGTCATAGAAATTGATGTATGCATAATTACAAGGTACCATTGTAACTATTCCAAGAGCTAGCTAACATTTCTTACATTCGCTACAAGAACTCAGTGTCTCAACTCAACAAGCAAAAAAATGGAAAAGAAACTTAGTGCAGTTCGAGGCTATAAGTCAATGTTCACGATTCACAGTTAAAAGTAAATACATTACAAGTATTTACTAGCCCTTAATAAAAACACAGCAGCCTGCTACATGCAGTACCTGAACTCACCAACTTCGCGCTGCTCAGCGTCGAAACCGCTACCGTCTGGAGCTCTTTCACCCTTGCGACAGCCTCTAGCGCTTGTAACTCCCGCTGCAACCGTTCAACTCCTCCGGTCCTCCGGACACCGTTATGGTAACGAGTGCAGCAGCAGCAGCAGCCAGTCGGCTTTAAGGTGCCCAGTGAAAACCAGGAGTTGTTCCCCCCCTTTAAAAAAAAAAAAAAAAAGCAAAAAAGAAAACTGCGTTTGCTCCCGACGGCAGATTCAACCGACTCGAAAATAAACTCCTCCTCTTTTCGCGCGGTCACAGGAAAAAAAAAAAAACGAGGGAAGAAGAAAAATTCAACGGCTGTTGTGACGTCAGCCGTCGTTGGCGGTTGGGGGTTGGTCACTTGACGCCGTCCAAGTCGTTGAAGTCGTTCCGCTTTCCACTCGTCGCGATCAGAATTTTACTGTTTTTCCCCCTCTTTCTCCTCCACAGGTGACAGTGCCGAAGTCAGTACCTGAAAGTCTGACAGGTAAGTATAAACAGCTCGAGGAGGAGATGGGTGTTTTGTTTTAGTTTTTTTTTTTTTTTTTTTAAAAGATGATCTGCTTTGGATCAGCAGCTGAACCTCAGCTTGGACCAACCGAGCTGTTGGATGGTTGAAGCAGCCACACTGAGCCCACAGCTGCCAGTACAGACCACGGTGGAGCTGCACATTAGCATGGAGAGGGAGGGGTGCTGGGCTTGTCGAGGAAGGACAAAAACCCGATCTGAGGGGGCGGAGCTAAAGAGGGGGAGGGGCCAGATGAGCAAACAACCTTAAACATGTCTGTACTAAATTACATGTAGTTGTGTTATTAGGGGGTTATAGGTTCTGCATTACAGTAATGTCTGTGTGTGTTTAAGATTCTCCAGATGTGGTCCAGAACCCAACATCTAGACAGGCTGGCGCTTTGTGTAATCATTATGTTTGCATTTCGAAAAACAATCGCACATACGCTACGAGATCACAACATACGTGAAATGTTAGGAGACGGTTGGTGAAGTGCAAGTGCCTTTTTACTTTCTTTTGTTCTTTTTTTTTTTTTTGAGCCAGGAAACATATAATAGTTTGTTTAAATTGTTATTTGATGGACTGTCTGTATAAAACGCAAAGACAGAGACAATTGATTATAGCCTTTCAAAAGTCAAAGCCGTCACATTCATAAGCAGGAGGTTTGTTCCTGTGACATGATTACACAGGTCAGCCATTTTGTTGAGTCACTTTTTCTGCATAAAGAACTTGCAGTTTCATATGTGTCCAGAAGAGGGCGATCAGCAGAGATGATCTGATGATGAGCATTAAAACATTTGTCACTGTGCGTAAAGAAAACATTCAAGACCTTCTTTACCAGCTCTAATCTGTGTCATAGCTATTCTGACAGATTCATAGAACACCCATGTGGTAATGAGATGGGAGTTTGTGACTGTGCTCTGCCTTGCCTGGTTCCTTTCTCCTCTCACACACTCATGCACACCAGACAGGGACTGCAGCGCTAGTCTGGTGGAAAGAAGCCTTCACATTAGACTAGTCTGTTCTCACCCACATGCGTCAACAAATCCAGCAAGGCTACACTGTAAAAATGCGCTTCTGCAATGACAGTGCAGTTTTAAATCAATGGATGCAGGAAATTGAAAAGCAATTTTTTTATTTTTTTGATAGAATAGAGCTGATAACGTGGGAGAGAAACAGTTTTCCATGGAGCAGTCAAAAGATTGATGGCAGCAATTAAAACATTTATTAATATCCGCAATCCTGACTTTGTTCAGTTATTCCATTCAGATTCGTCAGTAAATCGTGATCATTGCATTCAGTACTCTTGAAATAATCCGCATTTTTAAAGTTGCACAAACTCCCTGTTTTCTCATGATTGTGCAAGCTAATTTTTGCATTTCAGGCTCTGACTATTTAAAGAAGAGAGAGACACAGAAGGCAGGGGTGATTTTCAAAAAGCCAGGCAGCGCCAGTGTGTTAATATCCAATTCAACAAATATAGTTAGTTCTTGAAAAACTGATTCATGCCAGGCTGATTACATTTTTTGCTGGGTAACTAATTGTGCCTCATTTAGGTTTGTTACTATGAAAGGTTTATTTGATAACATATTCTTACCTAAAAACACTCCAAAGGATTAGGGAAAGTGGAGAGAAATATATACATACACACACACACACACATATATATAAATATATATGTATATATATTTCTATATATCTACATACACATGCGTGTATACATACATCATGGTTCCATCTTTATTAATAATCAGTAGACTCCAGACAGCTCTATGAGTCACGAAAAAGCACTAACAAGCAAATAATGCCTCCATGTTCATGAAGGTTGTACATCCGGTGTCCTAGTTTGATTCAGTTGAGGTATTAAAGGAAATTGCAGTTCTTTGACTGACCACTACAGGCTGGCTGCAAAAGCAAATCAATCTCCACTGCCCCCACCCCCAGGTGTAAAAAATGTCCAATTTTGCAGGAGAAACAAACATATTTACAGCCTTGTTTAAAAATGGAAAAAAGAAAAAACACGATTTTTGGTATCCATAGGTGGACTTCACATCTGTGATGTCACATCCAACTGTATCAGTGGCGGAATTTTTGTGTACATCAACAGGTAAAATTATATAAATTCGCCAGTTGAAGCATAACGTGATTTTTTTTATTGATGGCTAGCTATAGACAATGGCTAGCTGTCATCACTTCAGATGCTTATCATTGTCTTGACTTCTGAGCTGTGAATAAAGATCTTGTGCTGCATAGTCATTCCTATTGTTAAGATAATATGGTTTGTTGTGCGGTTCATCGTAAGAAACTGCTGCGACTGGTTTTGTTTTATGATTCAGGGAGTGAAGCTTAGCAAAACAGCTATTTTTCAAACTTGTGGCTAGCCAGAGCAAACCAAAGGATTTCAGCTGGAGTGCTTCCGGCTTACCTCTTGCAACAATTGGGTCCTCCAGTCAAGCAACCTTTGCTTTGGATCATTTGAGGACCTTTCCAAGTTGAGTAACTGGACCACTAATCAGCGACATCTGGAAAGAGTGCCGCCAGAGTTGGAACAAGGTCTAGCGGCCCTCCACGGGGACCCAAGATTCAATTCAGTTCAAAAATACTGTATTTCATAACAAGGGAAATAAATTAAATTCCACACGGGCATAGACTGGGAGACTTGTTCAAGGCACGGGCAACCGTGATTGTGACGCCGCTCGTCCTTGTTTAAACTCTGCCTGCACTCGTTTCGGTGGTGAGATCAGAAATGAGGAAGTTTAGACATATTTATTCGGAATGTAAGGTATCATGACGTGGCATTATTGATAGATAATCCAGCCAAACTAAAACTGCTAACTTGGGTAGCTGAATTAGGACGAGCATGTTCCAGTTGGATTCCAGGCCTGCTTGTTCTGCCCCATTTTTGGGTTAACCAGAGTTAGGTCGGCATCAGTTCCTGCTAACGTGGAAAAAGCAAAGAGGCTTGAAAAAACACTCTTCAGAAAACCCATGAGTCACATCATACGAGTTTAGCCCTGTTCTCATGGCGTAAATGCTTTGTACTTCTGCACGTGAAAAGGAAGTACTTCAAAAAATTTGAACAGCCTGGAGAAAAAATTGCATGTTTTATTTGGACATGAAAAGAAACCAACAGGGCAGTGCCGTGGATGTTTTCTCCACGTGCTGCAGCTTCCTCCAACTCTAAAAATACACGTTGAGCTGGCTGTTGATTTGAAATTAACTATGAATGACTGATTTATTGTTTGTGTGATGGACAGAAATCCTTAAATAGAAACAAGATATGCTTCCTTTTTGGCAAACGTTTCCTTTTCCTCTATTCTACTAAGAGCCACCTCATTACAGTTTTTTTTTTTTGTGTTTTATTTCTTATAGCCATGTCCAAAAGCTTCAGTCTGCTTTCCATTTTGATGTCCGCTTTGTCCTTCAGTAGAAGTTTTATAGTTTGTTCTACTCCAGGATATTTGCTTCCTGTGCTGCTGGCAACCACACAACCCAAAAGCTGGTCCTAAAGGTTCTGATTTTTCAACTCATTATCTTTTTATCACATTTACATGACTTGGGGGCAAATATAAGATAAACATTTCATCAAGTTAGAGTGAACACAAAGTGTGTTTTGACACCTTTAGAAATATCATTGACTCAAAACTCCCATTGATGAATCCTGACTTGATCTTAAGTTCTAAATGATTCACAGTTAAGGCCCAGTGAGGAATTACATCTCTGACACCTGACCCTCAGAAAAATGACCATGTTTGCAGATGCTGAAAGAAAAAGAAAGTTTATTTTAAAGGAGGCGTGACCTTTACATGAGTGGACATAATTTCTGGAGGTCTTAATAAAATGTCCTGTAAAATGTCTCATAAAATTCCTTGGTAAAAATTCCAAAGAACAGAACAGCTCGTTTTTCAACGTGTTATTAAAGCTCTGATCATAGTAGCTAGTTTTATGGAGAGGAGTCAGCCTCTTGACTCCGCCCCTCTGCATCTTTTGAAATTTAAGCGCAGTCCCTCAAACTTTAAGGAAACTCAGAGGGCTGTGCATCAAATTTACTAAAAATGAAATCGTGATTTTCTACGTAGCATTACTCACATGTCCTACATGTGGAACCTTCACCATGCTTGGCATTTATACTTCTTGTTATTCGAGTTGCTCTGTAATTACACAACTGAAACTACAATACTGCTGATTCAAATGAATGGATCACCTTCAGCTTGTCATCGAGGTCTATACAAATCTGTTAACGACCCATTCATTTGAATCAGGTGCATTAAAGCAGGGACACATCTAAGGCATACAGGGCAACAACCCTGGACGACTAGAGTTGCAGAGCCCAGGGCTACGGTGTAAGTTTCCCCACTGCAGTGGACATACATTGCCAATTTGGCATAGAATCCCAATTCACATTTAATGATATTTTATCCAAGAAGATGTTTAGTGTGGATAATTCTAGTCTGATCTGAGTCTGTTATGTCACAGACCCCAAACAGCACACTGAAAGCCATATTTTCAGACTAAAACATTTGTGTCTCACTTCAGACTCCCAAACGCATGGTCTCAACCTCATAATATGTGCTCTTTAAAGGATGCATAAATAGAAGCCGGTGAATGGTTTGACTTTTGTTCATTTATTTTCATTTTATTTATTTTTTGTTCCACAAATGCAAACCGTCTTGTCAAGATGTGAAAGAAAACTCCAAGAAGGTGAAATAGAGCAGAATAAATTGATACCTAATGTTTGGGTGTTAAAAAAAATAAATAAAAATTTTGAACACGCTGAGACTGACATCTTCTGCCAAGTGTGGCTAACTTCTGTGTTTCATGCATAGCTCTGCTGTCCATCACTCACCTATATATTCACTTAAACAAACGTGAAAAAAAAACTATTTATCTCCTCTTCCTTTATTGTTTCGTAAAACAATAAGATAAGCAAAAGTTGCTCAACTCTTGTTGTGCAGTTGACAATAAGCCACACCTACATTCTAGAACTGTTAGGAATGGAAAATTACTGGGCTGTACCATGTTAGATGGGAGAGGGGAGGGAGTTAGCTACACAGTGTGAGAAATGTAGCCATTTCCTCTTCACTTTAGCCCATGTTTGTTGCCTGTAATATTTTAAGTCTTCATCATTTATTTATTTATTTGTTTATTGTGTCATAATGAGCACTGCCTTAAAAGGAAAACACTGTTTAATTTCCTTAACATTTCCAAAGAAGATAAAGTCTTTAGATATACCTTACAAATAAAAATATCCAAAGACAAAAACAATTTATTACATTTCTTATCCTCTGTTTCTTTCTTTTTTTGTCATAAGTCAAGACAGAAAACCAGCAATTGAATCTATCTTTCCATGTGCCCCTCCCCCAAACAGTCTCCTCTGCAGTGTGAGCGTACTGCTTGTTTTAGCACCAACACAGCATACTTGCTATGCTTACTTATCCCGCTTGGACCTTGAATCATTTACATCAGGCACACATACATTCAAGAGTAAAAGTATATTTCCAGTAGCTACGTGGGTAAGTAACTGAATTACTTTGAGCAGCTTGTAGCTCAGTGCACAGAGTGGCCATCTGCCACAGTTGGCAATTCCACCCATGGCTCCACCAGTCCACATGTCTAAGTGTCCTTGGGCGAAGAACTGAACCCCACACTGCCCTCGATGTGCTTGTTAGTGTATGTGTGTGTGTGTGTGTAGTTGAAAATAAGCACTGCGCAAACTTGAAAGGGGTAGAACTAAGTATTGCTTTATAAATGTGTGTGAGTGGGTGAATGTTGCCTAAAGTGGTCAGTGACACTAAATATACCTTTTCCACCTTTTACATGTAATATATGTGTAAATATATATATATATATATACATATATATATATACATACACATACATATATACACACACACACATACATACACTTGTATAGTTATGTAGTTTAACCTATAGTAACATAAATATCCATTAGTTATAATAAAAACTTTATTGTTTTGACTGATGTCACAAGTGATACCTAACACCAGGTTCCCACTATACCATTTTTACAGTCTTATAAAGGTTAATTCAAGTCACGTTGCAAGACCTGAAATTGGTAATTCATTACACTGTGCAATTTAACATGCGTTGAATTGTGGGTACGACAGAAGTGAATCGAATTGTTTTCAAGCTGTAACAGTGTTTTTATGTCACCGCGTCATTAGCAGGTTGCTTCTAATGTACTAATGCAACAAATGACTAAAGTTAGCATTGTTGTAATGGTGTTTGTGCGCTTTGAAAAGAAAATCAATAAAATCATGGTACAGCAGTGTCTTTTTTTATTTGGTGCACATTTTTCCTCCCATTTCTCTGTTGTATCTGGCGCTGTTGTTGGTAGGCTACTGTGCTGTGTAGACATGCTGATGTTTATGTCATCTCTGCATTTCAATTGGTTAGTTAGCTGGCAGAGATCATAGAGGCAGTGAAAGCTTGTCATACACTATACACTGAGACAAATTTCTGACACTCCTTGATATTTGTCGCAGCTCGTCTTTGGTCGCAAGATGGTTCTATCTTTCATCTTTGCTCCTGTCTCGTGAGATCTACCAACACCGTTTTTGAGCTCCGAGTTACCCCACGATTTCATGTCTTTTGTGTGAGACGGACAAAATCATATCGTGTGAACCAGCCATAACAGCATTTTGTGCAACACACTAAGCCAGGAATGGGCAACTCCAGGCCTCGAGGGCTGCTGTCCTGCATGTCTTGCATGTTTTCCTGCCACAACACACCTGATTCAAATGAATGGATCACCATCGGCTTGTCATCCAGGCCTGCAGAAGTCTGTTAACGACACGTTTGTTTTGTGTTGCACAAAATGCTGACAACTTGTAGAGCTGAAAACTCCCCAGATACAGCAAAAAAGAAAAAGAACATTTCAACTGGGTACAATAGAGGCTACTTGTGTTCCATGGAACATGTAAGGAAATCGCAGTCACACTCATCCAGGGTTTGAAGATATGTGCTTTTCCGATCTTTTCCGTGCTAGTGGCTTTCTCACTTGTTTTTGGCTTGGCCAAATGCAACTATTGATGATTGATGCTGCCACCTAGTGGATAACATTAACACCATTTTTTTGGTATTCCGGTAGTGTCCATTCGTGGCTATTAGTCTCCTCTCGTGACTCCAAGTTCAAAGAGGATATATCTTACCACATTTAAGAGATTAAATTTGACTTCTGAGCTGTGAATAAAGAGCTAACATAGATCCAACAGCGCATGATAATTCTTATTTTAAAGATAATACATTTAACAGCACAAGCCGTATTAACAGACAAACTGTTTCTGAGTAGATTGGGGGTGAGTGTGGCTGGCACAGCTGGAGTAGGCTGCAGCTGCAGCTGGAGCTCCAGTGGGAGCCAGCAGTCCTCGTTTCAGCTCCTGCCAAAATGGCGATGACTGGAGCTTGCACAACTGGGCTTCAAAACCACTCCTCAGAAACCTAAGAATGTTGTAACACAAGGGTTTGGTGCAGAATATTTCCTGCTGGTTCTTAACAGTCGGAATATATTTAATCAAATGCTGCTCTGTTTTTTCTCAACTATACCTTCAGTGATTGCAGTCAGAAAGCATTTGCGGTTCAAACAGAATTCATTTACATTCAGCACGTATTTCCAAAGGCAGTGTGGCTTATTCACACGTTACCTCAAAGGCTATTCAGAGGTCAAAGGTAAGATCTTCCTAATAACAATTTTCCCATGTAGGTGTTGTTTATACAGGCACAATTAACTTTGAAGCATTGAATCACTCCTGCTGTGTCCGTGAAAAGACATCATAGTTCTTTGACCGCATAAGAACTTCAATCCCCTCCGTTTATAGCAGGTAAGCTAAACGACAGATAAACACACATTCAGTAACTAACAGGACTGTTAAGTTTTAAGTCCTCAGAAATTGTTAACAAAAGGGTTCAGTTCTTTAGACGGCGCATTTTTTGAGCTTTTTTTTTTTTTCACGTTTCCAATTCTCAGCAAACTCTTGTCACTCATCTGAGCATGAGCTTAACAAAAAGCCCTACTCATATTATATACACATACATATATATATCATATATTACAATTGTTGTTAAGCCACACCCACATCCGGGTCATTGTGGTTGAATGGAAAATTACTGGCTGTGCCACTTTTTTTTTTTTTTTTGTTGGGGGGGGGGGGGTTAGCTACACAGTGGGAGAAATGCAGCTGTCCATTTTTTTTTCTACCGTTTTTAAGAGTCTATTTAGTTTTTTGTTATTTCCACTTAAGGGACATTGCTTTATAATTCAGCACCAAATTAAAGTGAAAAGTACTATTTAATTATGATCACATATATACATATATACACACACCCACATATATTTGTCATCATATATTTATATATTTGTTTGTACTTATGAATCCTTAAAAAAAGAAAGAAGTACAAAGATGTTATTCTTCTCATGGTTTTTATTAGCGCAAGATGAACAGCCATCAACCAAATCTGCTCGCCTTTGTGTGCCCCTCCCCCAATCTGCTTCCTCTGCAGTGTGCTGGTCAAGCATACTGCTTGTTTTAGCACCAACACTATATACTCACTATACTGGTTTGTCGGGCTTTAAGCGAGGCACATATACGTCCATGACACTTATATGCACCCAAGGTGCAACTATATATTCCCTGTAGCTAAATTTGTAAGTAATTGGATTCATTTGGACAGCTGTGGTTCAGCAGACTGAGCTGCTGTCTACAAGATTGCCAGTTTGAACCTTAAACCTGCTAGTCCACACGTCAATTCCTTCAGTGCAGTACAATAGCACTTTATTAGTCCCTAAAGAGAAATTATATTTTGCTGTCTTCAGTCAGTCAGTTCTGCGTCATTGCAGTCACTGTAGAATGTTGTTGCTGTGAGCTGGAATGATCTTTAGCAGTTCGTAATGCAGGGAACACAACTAAAAACTCAGGAAGAGGACAGGGGAGGCAGATTAGACATGTCCCCAACACTATTTATGATGTACAATTTTGTCCCCACCAATTTTTAAAAATGTTTATCAATTTATCACTAATGAAGGAAAAAAGTTGGTGGCAGGTTGGTGACATATAAACCTATTGTGACTATTGGACACTGACTTCTGCAGTTACGATGCATGCACACGTATGCGGTGTGTGCAGCATCTGGGTCCATCTCCGTGGACTAGAATGATAGCCAGGGTGGTCGTATAGGTGGCTGGAGGGATGGGATTCAGGGGCTTAAGCCCCAGATCTGTTTTGCTTTGCTCGTGGATGTTGTTAGGCATTAAAAGTCCCCAAGACCCCTGTAAACACAGGTTGTAATGGCAATAACGTTACAGAAACGGTAATAGCTGCGGCTCCAACTTTTTTTCTCTGGAAACATCCCTGAAGAAAAAAAACCAAAACATTCCCATCTGTCAGACGAATGTCCCGCCTCATTGTCTTCATCATCCAATCACATGCCTGCCTTAGCCCTGGACGCATTCAAATGCTTTTCATACAGTCAGAAACCACAGAAGATTTTAACAATAGTTTAAAATCATTACCTGAATAAGGCTCCAGACTAGCTTCACAATTAATCCACCTGTGCTGTTTCTATTTATTCACCAATTCACTTGATCAAGAGAATATTCACACCATTGAAAGTCGACTCCAGGTTTTCCTGGTTAACAATAACTATCGACTGGTACTCAAACTTTTTTTTTTAAACTCATCCAGATGTCTCCGAAATAAAGTGTTTTTTCATTTTTTTGTATGGCGATCAATTGTTTCAACATCAGTTCCCTCCTCAGACACATGGACATGAGGAGATTATCTAGAAAGCACAAAAATTAAGTTCTAATTTCTCTACAGGATGTTTTTTTTAACCTGTGGAAAGTTTATCTGGATATTCACTGGTAGCGGATCAATCAGCAGTTCAAATAACTATTTAGTTTATTTAATGTCAACAATGACATAAAAACTATCAGATTTATTTTCCACCGTCCTGTTTTGTAAGACCATGACTGTGACTGAGATTCAAAATCCATGCAGTGAACTGCTGCTGGTATTCTTATTATCAGCTACAATATTATAATGACACCCAGAAACTTTACTGGGAGTTCATTAATTTAGTATTTCATTGTTTTCTTCATAAAACAGTGCTTGAATCATTGTCTTACAACTTTAATTCTTAAGATTCAGATAGTAAGACCATTGATTAATGACCCCCACCCCACCTCCTCCCCATTTTAAATGTTTCTGACACCAGTGAGTTTCTGTATTACCAGTTCTACTACTTCCTGGATAGTTGTTGTATTCTGCCATTTTGCAGAACTGATTATACAGCAACCTAAAACTATCATAGCCTTGGTCTCCCTTATATGTTAACGCTTTATTTTGCTATTATAATTCCCTTACACATCACAAAAAAGTCATCATATGAGGGGTTGTTTTTCCAAAATTTTCTCCTGGGGAAGCATACCCCCGGGCCCCCTAGTCAGGCTGGGCTTAAGCCTTGTGTGATTTTCAACATTTATTGATTGAATTCTATTTTTAACTCCTGTCAATACACTGTAAAGCATATTGTTTGTAGTGCATGTTGTAATGAAAAATCAAATGGATAAATACATAAATGTCCCCAGCCAGCACTTCTAAAAACAAGCTGACACTCTTGGAAGAGGATGTATAATGTTGCCCATTATGTATAGCATTTTAGGCAGCATTCTTCTTTTCACCATCAGCCTCAGTAACCAGCCATCTATATGTGTTTAATTTCTTTGTTGCTGCCCCAACAGATGACTGCAGCTAAAACTTCCCTCTCCACCACAGAGTTAAATATATGCAACATCTTGCTGCAACTACTTAAGACGCATCATCAACAGTTGCAGTTTGCTCTGTCCTCTGTGTTGCGTCTCCATCTCCAATCTGTTATCCAGGTGAACACTCTGGTATCTGTAATCCTCAGGTACATCCACTTCCTCTAGAATGGAAATGGTCTTTGTCTTTTTCCCGGTCCACCTATAATACACAATCATTTCCTTTTGTTTTGTTCACACAAAGCGATCTCTTTGAACCTCCTGACACATTCCACATCAGCAAAGTGAATATTTCTGTAGATGACAGGACTCTGAGCTGAGTGAAAAGAAACATTCCTCTGACAAAGTGTCCTTGGGTGAGACACTGAACTCCCCGTTGACCTTGGTGCGTTCATTGGTATGTGAGTGCGTATGACAGGGAAGGAGCACTGAACAGACTTGCAGAGTCTCTCTTCCGTGAAAAGAATTTGGACTCTCCACTTTTTTGGTTGCTAGCAACTCCCCTCTTTGGTACATTTCCCCTCTTTCTTTAGCCAGCCACGAGCCACTTCAAAAGCGTTAGCTGTATAGGAGGCTGTCCACTGCTTTTCCATGATTAGGGCACTGAGTCAGCCTTTCCAAAGGCTTTGGCAACAGTTAATTTCATTTTTAATCAAGTTGTGTCATCTCTAGGCATTTAGGTCATAAAAAAAATTGTAGAGAAATCCAACATTTCCTTTTGTTCAACATTTCAAAAGATTTATCTTGAATACAAAGTTCAGCCAGCAGAGCCATCTGCTGTGCCGACCAAGGTCTGCAGTCTGCTGTCATAATCTGACAGCAGCAGTCAACAGATGAGAAAGCTGATTAATCAGCTCCTCTAGTCAGTATCAGTGCAGACATGGGCCTAAGGAGACACGAATGACTGAGCGTCGACCTTCACTGCCTTGACCACATTGGTTTACTGCGCCATACTCAGTCTTTTTTCAGGGCTTAGAGGAAATGGAAATGCTATTGTGAAGCACGACAAAAAAATAATTCCCAGAAAGCTGAAGCTTCTTCCACTCCAAAACGTCCATGATTTATTTTTCAGCTGTGAAAGTAGACAGATTAATCATGCTTCATTTATGAATCTGTTCACATAGGAAGAGACATCGCCATGCATTGCTTATCGCGTCACAAAAGAAAACATTGATCCTTTTTTCATAGAAGTCGTTTTGACATGTCATGACAAGATATTAATGATGGCTGCATTCCACTTCAGCATGCTTTTATTTTTTTATAGTCAAGCGTTCGTGGTGTGCTAAAAACAACCCAGTCATAGTTAAAAACATTCATTACATCTGTGTCATTTGAGCCGTGACAAGTCGAAATGTGACAAAATGTTCAGAGGGGTTTGTGATATTTCAACACACAGGCTTTAGAGTTGGGTATAAACTAATATATATGTATACACACATATATATAGATAAATATATAGAAGGGTATAGGACTTCAAAATGAAAAGAAGACTAAGACCACAGGCGATCAGTATGAGACAAGGAAACTGAGTTTTTTTGTAGATGACCCAAGAGCTCAAGAGTCCAAAATAATAAAGCATAAGCATAGCCTGAAAGTCAAGCATAAAGTCAAGATGTGACTGGAAGACAGCCCAGAAGCCAAGCAGACAAGTGATAAGGGCAGAACCTCAAAGAGGCTGGCAGGAAGCTGGTCTGGTTTGGTCTGGTCTTGGATCCCTCCAAGAAATAATTTCCCATCTGGAGGCTGGTGGTAAAAGACCCTCCAGAGGTTAATAAACAGAGAACCTTAAGCCTGGTGTTGGTAAGGAGAGACAACTTGGGGCCTTGGCAGGCATCAATGGACACAGACTCAGTGACAGGTAAGACAGACAGCACCAATGGACGCTGGAACTAGGGAAGTGTCACCTCACTGTAAACCAGTTTCTGGATATTTCTTTCATCTAACCAACACAAGACAAGTTGTGTTTATTGTCCTCACGAACAGATGGAATCAGAGGTTAGGTTATCTGCTGACTGTAGCACTGCCACCAGAATGAGAAAAGCAGCACTTCACAGGACCTAGAGACACTGACAGAAATGTAGCAACCCACTTTAAGATAAGAGGAAAGGTGGTATTGACTAACCCAGTCACTGAGGAATTACGGATGATTCACCCAAAAACGATAGTGAGACATGGGAGGAAGGTGTCTGCAAGACGCTGAGCAGCCAGGAAGAGCTTCTGCCATAGGCAAGCCTTCTTGAGGAGGATGGCTACATGGCAGGAAGACTGTACTTGAAGTGTGACTCACTGTCATATTTTAGACAGTACCTGAATAAGTGCATTTCTGTTTGTGGTCTAATGACTTAAACTGAATGAATGAAACTGACTGTATTTATGCAGCAGTTGTTTAGTCTTGTTGACCCTTCTAAGTGCTTCACACTACAAGACATATTCAGTCGTTCAAACACAAATTTATAAATTTCATAATCTTAAAAGTGTCTCAGTCTATTGAGTGCCTTCTGTCTATCAAACACTGAGTCACATATTAATGAATGAAGAACGCTTCACTATCCAGAGTATTTCACTACGGTCTGAATCACCTGCTGTTCCAACTGGCAGATTACCGCTTGGTAACATTCTAAAATGTTTTTTTTATATGTTAAATGGTTCAGAGGCATCAAATAATATATATGAACCTGGGATTCAAATTTAGTTCCTTATTTCCACTCACTCTCTGTCAATGTGTGTTTTAAGTACAGAACTGGCCCCCTGGTGTTCAATGCAAGGAAGTGCATTCCTCTGTGAATGGGTTGACTCAATGCAAATACTAACAATGCAAACGTTGCTTATTCCAACTACTTCCTACCATGGGAGGGAAACTATTCTGATATCAGAATCACAACTGAAAGTTTATTTTTTAAAAGCGTACTAGTTTTTTGTGCTGTGCTAGCTAGCATTGGATGCAAGGTAAATGACCCTCCACTTCACAAATATGTTGGAGATTAAGGAGGTTCCCACAGAGATGAGTGGACTTCCAGACATACTGCATTAGATACAGCAGGTAAAATAATTATTGAACACGATACCACTTTTCTCAGTAAGTATATTTCTAAAGGTGCTATTGACATGAAACCTTCGCCAGATGTTGGTAACAACCCATGAAGTCCACAGATACAAAGAAGTCAAACCATGGATGTTGACAGGTTATATGTAATAAAGTGAAATGACACGGAGAAAAAAAAATCATAAACATATGACAAAAACGGCATAGAAAGCTAAGACACCAGCTGAAATCAATCAGTAATTAGGAAGCAATCCTGCACCTGGTCAGTGCAAATTAACATCAGCTGGTTCTCGTCCAACTGATGACCATAAAAATGATCTTGTGATAAGAAAAAGCAAGACCTTCTCAACAGTATCCTTGCAAAAGCATAACTAATTGCATTGGTTACTAAAGGATTTCTAACCTTCTGAATGTAAGCACCCAGTGAGTACTGCTGGGGATCTAAAAGTGTAAAGTTCATTTAAACACAAGAAACTTGTGCTCTATAGAAAGGATTAGCAGTCAGTAAAAGACCTTGACATCATAAACTCTCTACACTAAGTTCTTATGTCCAGTTTGCAGGTGGGGCATGGTGTCCCCTTGAGCCTAAACTACACTACTGTTATGTTCTGTGTGCTGAAATATGTGCTCTCAATAACAAACCAACACTCAGTAAAAGCCATTACCACCATAAACTACCCTGTGAGCAGTCTCTGGGTCTTCAGGTGGGAAGCTCCCTTCAATGGTGTTTCGTCTAGTTAGTCCCACCACACCTCCAGGAGGCTAAACAGTGATTTCTGGCATCCCAGAGTCACTCTTCTAATGCCAGCTCTCACTGTTCCACCACACCAACACAACAACAACAACAACAACAAAACTCCCATTACCTACACTACAAAATGGCTACTTCCACTATACTACCAACAAAATGGCTACCTCCTTACAAAATGGCTACCACAGCCCAAAACCAGCTTCGTCACCTTCAACAAACCCATACAATCCACATTCAAACTCCAGGTAGTGACAATACCAACACTATCTTGTCTAACACCTAGAAAGAGCAAACACACTTACCTGCTTGGTCCCAAACAAGCAAAGTCAAGTCGGCCACTCCCACTTCTTTAAATCAGTTCCACTGCCTTTTTTTCCTCCTCTGATTCCTGATTGGTGGACTTCTTATTCACTTATTTCACTCCCTCTTCTTCATTAACAAAGGAGGTTCACTAAAACTAGACTTTTGCTCCACAACTAACATTATTCCTCATAATCCAGATCCACTGACTACATCTGGCTGCCTCATCTAACAATTCTTTAACCAGCTTCCTCGAACTCAGCAATACCCAGTTCCCCCAGTAATGAAAATGTAGATCTAGCTATGAAACCCCTACATCCAACCTCCACTGGACCCACCCAAACTTTCCATTGTCACTGCTTAGCTTCTGCCCCCAAGTCTGCATATCTAAGCTTTTTCCTTTCATAAGCTTCCTCCACTGAATCTTCCCAGGAAACTGCTCGCTCAATAAAATAAACTATCCGCTGACTAACTGACTACAAAACTATATCAGGCCTTAAATTAGTATTATTTATATTTATATTTCCTGAGGATCAACCAGCTTTACACCTAAACTGTTGAAATAAATGTACATAAGATATCTCATATTTACTCTTTGACCTTCTGTTACTGTTTCACCTATTGTTTTAACCTTTTGACACTCTTTGATCTTTTACTAATGCGTGTGCAGAGTTGTCTTATGCAGAAATACTTTCAGGAGGTGAAAGAGCAAGACTGCAGAAGTGATGCATCGCTGAGCTATCTTTGCAAAGCGGACAGTACACCCTGACCACAATAGAGCCCTCCAAGACAAAAGAGGAACCGTATCTCAACCAGCGAGAGGTCAAAGTCGGAGCATGCAGTTTCTGTTCCAAGATAAAATTGTGCGCTGTATAACTGTTTATGTTGTTACCTTTGTTGCTGTTTCTCCCCCTCCCCCTTAGAGCAGCAAAGTGTAATTAGGGCACACCCCGATTGTAATAAAAAGAGAGGGTTCGGTGGAGTTTGTTCAGAACGGTTGGAGATTGTAACTGAGCATTTCTCTGTCCGTTCTCCTCGCGAGTAAAAAGAATTCTAACTCTCTTGTCTTTCTTTCCTTGTTGTTATATGAATGTTTTAGGTGCTTAAACCTGACACAAACCTACCTCCATTTCCCAGTCACTAAACATCCAAACTCTCGTTTCCTTGAGATATCACTCCTGCATTTCTCCTCTTGATGCACAAACTGAACTATTACACTCTTTCTTTGAACCACCTAACTGTTGCCTACATCTATTTCCAATACCTGCAGCTACCTCCACTATATTACCAACAAAATGGCTACCTTCTTACAAAATGGCTACTGCAGCCCAAAACCAGCAGCTATGTCTGTGGTGTACTTGATTGTGTCATCACGTATACCAAACTTGTGACAAACATAGCATCCTTGCTCCCAGAGGGGGGGGAGAGGGAAAAGAGGAGGGTTGAGGGTAAAAATATGATGAGGGTTAGGCAGTAAGACAGTTGGGGTGGAGGATGCCTGTTGCGTCAACATGTGACGCGCAACGCCAAAGCGTCAATATATGATGAGTTGGGAGTGAGACTGCGTTGAAACTAGATATTGGCAGCTGCGATATTCCTTTCCCATATAATGCTACACTGCTTAGACACCTAGGAACACCTAACCACTTCCTTATGTACGAGCTAATCCTTCCATTTTCCCTGAGGTGGATATTGGAATTTGATCAATTGAAAATGGCCACATCAGCCATGGGGAATAACCCAAAGTGCAAACTCCAGAATTTCAGCTTTCTCTTGAAGCCCTGACTTATTTATTCTACCCAGACCTTCAGTGACCTCCTTCCTAACTTGCTCTACCTGCTCTTTATCACTCAGATCTACACTGTACCACCTGCCTAAGCTATTTACTGGCTTTTCTCTAACTTTTGGAATTTCCTCCTCATCAATTACAAACTTCCAATCACTTATCTTCCCCCAACATATTGATATACTCCTAGACCTACTAGGTTTAATCTTCATACTATCCCTCTTGAGGTTCATATTAACCCTTTCAAGTAACCTCTTTGGAAGACCAACCAGATAGACCAAGAACATAATTTCACCATAAACCAACCACCACCAGGTGCTCCTTCCAAGATTTCTAACAGATGAGTGAAAAGAACTTTTAGAAGAGTTTTCCAAGAGTTATGTACCACTTCGGGAGAGCTTCAGAGAGACCTGGAGTTTTATCCTCGCTCACCACTGAAGGCTTTATTGCTGAAGAAAAAGCATGTTGAAGCTTGTTAAAGGTTTGTTGCACAACATCCAGACAAGCCTGTGAAATACTGGGAGAACAGAATCTGGTGAGATGAGGCAAAAATGTAACTCTTTGGATGCCATAATACACACCATGTATGGAGGAGAAATGCCACTGTGCACCACCCCAAAACCATTTAAGGTTAGGCTTAAGACCTTCCTTTTGATAAAGCCTATAACTCTGTAGTCTCTTAAACCACCTCCTAGTTATGCTGCTATAGGCTTGGGCTGCTTGGGGGACTTTTATTGTACATTGAGCATCTTCACCATGTCTGTCATATCTCAGTCTCAGATTGTCCTGAAACATTTAATAGAATCAACATTTGCTATCTTCCATAGTCTTTCTGTCTTCTCCTTTTTCAGGTGCTGCTGTGGTGATGTTGGACTCCCCCTTGCCTCCCAAACCTTCCATCTTCTGAACATCCTGGTGTTTCCCTGCACCTATCAACTGGATACCACTGTGGGATGCCTGCTGGCGTGACCGACGATCAGTCCAACCCTCTGACCATCACATATTTATATATTTTTATATCATATATTTGTATGTTTTGTATTTGTATGTACCTCTCCTTTCTGTCCTTCATCCTCACTGTCCTACCTCCTTCCTCATTTCTTCCTTTACCCAGCTGGCTATCACCAGGAGGGTTCCCCCTTAACTGAGTTGGGTCCTGCTCAAGGTTTCTTCCCAAGAGGGAGTTTTTTTTCTTGCCAGTGTTAAGCTGTGCCATGTGTTTGGGCGTCATGGTCTGGGTTTGTCATAAGCATCTTGAGACAACTTTGTTGTAAAAAGATGCTATATAAATAAAATTCAACCGACCTGACTGAAATAAAGTTTAGAGGTTTGAATGGCACATACCTGGTGCAGAACCTTCAAGATTTGAAGACTGTTTGTTTGGAAGAATGGACCAAAATCACACCTGGGGAAAGTATGCGACTAGTTTTTCCTTACAGGGGCTGAAGCTGTCATTATCAACAAAGGTTTATTAGATATCATTTCACTTTATTACGCAAAACTTCATTTATACACATCTATGAATAAATTATTTTGAATGTGTGAAAAGCATGGATTGTTACCTTTAAAAATATATTTACTGAGAAAAAATTATGATACGTTCAGCCACTAGTTCTCCAGCACCTGAAGAATTTAGCATAAAAAATTTTGATGTGACAAACTGTGATCAAATGATAGATTCACAGTGATGTCACCTCACAAAATGGTTTGATTTGTTTTAAATCTTGATTGTGGCTATTCTTCCCTGGTTTTGATGACATACTGCACAGATTTCTACAGAAATTTTGTCTTACTTTGATGTCCTACTTTACTTGTCTTACTTTAAGTATTAGGTATTCTCTTTAGTATACTTAGTCTTTCTTACTTTAGTTGTTTAAATGTGCTCTAGAAATAAACGTGACCTTGACTTTTCTTGTTGGATTCATGTCGAGTTATTAATAGCCCAGTCAAAGTTTTTCTTCATTTGGGATTCTTTGGAATACTTAACAGTTCTTATCAAGTTGAAAATGACCCACTCGTACCGAACGTCTGGAGACTGGGCTTCAGTTGGTAAATGTCATCTCTCCAGCATGTTTGGGGTCTTCTCTTCCATGATTTTGCTTGACGCACTTCTCCAGGGTAACTTCCCAGAGGACATCCTAACCCAGATGCTCTTTTCAGCTCACGCAGCTCCTCTCCAAACCAATTTCAGCCGTTTCTAAATGCAATCTTGTTCACTTGAGTCACTGGCTGCAGTTCGTGAACACAGGTGAGGGTAGAAATATAGATTGATTGGTGAACAGAGAACCTTGCTCTGTGAGTCAGCTCTCTGTCTACCACATTACTGACCAGCTCATGATCAGCCATTTAAAACAGAATCATACCCATCCAGTTGTAAATAAGAGGAAGTCCAAAGCTGCTGCATGGTTTTGGTGCATTTTGTTTGAACTTGGAAGTTTCCAAGTTTATTTGTAGAGCACAATTCATACACAAGGTAATTCAAAGTGCATTACTTTTACATAAAATCACAAGTAACAAATAAAATCATTAAAACATAGAAATAATCAATAATTAATTAAATTAAAAAATGAAGTGTGCAGAATGAAAAGTATAATTTAAGATTTAAAAATAAAGTAGAAGAGATAGGGGGAAAAAAACAGTTAAAATTATTTTGTTTGGCTCTGAAATTCAGGCTTAAAATAACTGTAAATGTGGAACTTTATTCAAATGCAGCTGAAAACAGGTGGTTCTTCAACCTGGATTTAAATAAACTGAGTGTTTCAGCTGATCTGAGGCTTTCTGGGAGTTTGTTCCAGATATGCGGA
>JBAMYA010055036.1:0-30263 GCA_037176975.1 Arrhamphus sclerolepis | reverse complement strand
TAGATGTAGACGGCATATATGGATGTAGACGGCATATATGGACGTAGATGGCATATCTATAGATGTAGACGGCATATATGGATGTAGACGGCATATATGGACGTAGATGGCATATCTATAGATGTAGACGGCATATCTAGATACGCATTTTACATCCATTGATCTATGGATGTAAAATGCGTATCTGTGACATGTACATGTTGACGTAGGCGTGTATCTGCGGACGTAGATGTGTACATGTTGACGTAGGCGTGTATCTGCAGATACAGACGCGTATCTTCGGACATAGACGCGTATCTGTTGACGTAGTTGTCTATCTGCGGACGCAGACGCGTATCTGCGGATGCAGACATGTACATGTTGACGTAGATGTGTATGTGTGGACATAGACATGTACATGTTGACGTAGGCGTGTATCTGTGGACGTAGACGTGTATCTGTGGACGTAGATGCATATCTGTGGACATACACGTGTATCTGTAGATACCAGAGATTCCTGAGGGTGATGTCTTCTACGTCTGCGTCCACAGATGTCCGTCCGTCTGGACGTCCCTGTGTGGTTGGTGTGTTTGAACAGTCAGTGTGGTTGAACAGGAGGGACTGGTTCAGCTGCTGTTTCCCCGCCTGTGAGTGTTATGTTGTGTGTGTGTGTTGTGTGTGTGTGTTGTGTGTGTGTTATTTTGTACTTGTGTGTGTGTATGTGTGCGTGTGTGCGCGCATTCCTGTGGTATGAAGTCAGCGTTCCCGTCTGACTCTGGTATGAAGCTGCTCTCTCACCTCCATCTCTGAACTCACTCTGGTTGGACTTTCTGCTTCATCAGCACTTTTTCCTCTACGGTCCTCAGCAGGCGTCAACCATCAATGAAACTCATCACTAACTCTGATCTCAGATCAGTAAATAAACAAACTCATCACCCCCCCCTCGCGACAACCTTGCAGAGACCAGCATCCTGGTGTGTGTGGGGACATCCTGGGTGTGTCTCTGTTGTCATTAAACTCATTCAGATGGTAAAATGAGGAAATGTGACCTGAAGCGACTGCAGAGAAAAATGAAATAAAACTTTCTTTGTGCCAGATGAGAAGTAACATTGTTGAAGAATGAACGAAGATTTAATACAAATGTAAATTAATCATGAAAGTGTTTGTGGTTTAGAGATCTCCAGGAATGACTGTATCCTGGGAACCACTGAGGTGGACTCACTCATAGAGGAGGCCTCTAGTGGTCAGTAGAGGAACTGCAGTCAGTAAAATGCCAGTTTCAGCTGCTGTCTAGGTGAACAATGTTGAAACTAACTGGTAGTGTTCTGATGGAGGATCTGATGAATAATTGGTACCTGAGTCAGTCAGCTGATCAATACCTGATTCTTGGGACTCTGGTCTGTTCTGGTCTCTGGTCCTTTCTGGGCTCTGGTCCATTCTGGTCTATTCTATTCTCAGTTTTCTTGTTTCCATTCTGTGTTTTTTTTTTATTTTGGTGGATGGTAGAGAGAGAGGAGAGGGAGGAGTGAGGATGTAACAGACAGCTGTGGTTTCTATGGTGACAGGATGAAACACAACAGAGGACAGGAAGGTAGAGAGAGAGAGAGAGATGGAAAGAGGAAAATGGGGAAAAAAACTAGTGGAAAGAAGGAGAGAAGATGACCGGGTTAAAGGAAGGAATGCTGGAAAAGAGGGATGAGGTTTCTGGAAAAAAGAGAAACAGAACCCAGAACTTCTCTGATTGGCTGAACTGATACCAGAACCTCTTTGATTGGCTGAACTGATACCTGAACCTCTCTGATTGGCTGAACTGATACTCAGATACACTCTGATTGGCTGATATCCAGAAGGTCTTTGTCTGTCCTCAGGAAGTGAGCAGAGCTGAAGATGGCAGGCTCATCAGTGAAGGTGGCGGTCCGAGTTCGTCCCTTCAACTCCAGGGAGACAGGACGCAACGCCAAGTGTGTGATCCAGATGCAGGGACAGACCACCTGTAAGACACCTGTCCTCTTAGAACACAACACTTCCTCTTAGACCACTAACACGTCCTCTTTGACCACCAACACGTTCTCTAAGATCACCAACACATCCTTTTGGACCACCAACATCTTAAGACCATCAACACCTCCTCTAAGATCATCAACATCTTAAGACCACCAACATGTCCTCAAAGACCACCAATACATCCTCTTAGACCACCAGCACCTTAGGACCACCAACATGTCCTCTATTGACCCTTTTCCACTGGTACCTACTCGGTTCGGCTCGACTCACCTCAGCTCTACTCGCCTTGGTCTCAGTTGTTTTCCATCACAATTCAGTACCACGTTGATGTGGGCGGGGCCTTCATGCTAAGGTGGCCCGAAACGTGGCGCTGCAACTCCAGTCACGTATACGATAACAAATATGGAGGACGTCGAGGCGTCCTTGTTGCACCATGGAGAAGGCTTGCTTGCCAGTTTTAGTCAAAGTCAGTCGTTGTTGCTGAGTTTTAAATATGGCGGGTGTGAAGGAGTCAGTCTCATGACTCATCAGTGACGTCACTCTCTGGCCAATCAGTGGCCTGCATCCTGGTGACGTTTTATTTTCTTCCTGATTCAGCTCAGTTAGAACCTCAGGTAAATGGGTGCGAAAAAAGGAGGTACGAGCGGTGCTATGACCTGGTGGAAAACCCTTAAAGCAGAGTAGAGCCGAGCTGAGTAGGTACTAGTGGAAAAGGACCATAAGACCACCAGCACGTCCTCTTAGACCACCAGCACGTCCTCTTAGACCACCAGCACGTCCTCTTAGACCACCAACGCGTCCTCTTAGACCACCAACGCGTCCTCTTAGACCACCAGCACTTCCTCTTAGACCACCAGCACTTCCTCTTAGACCACCAACACTTCCTCTTAGACCACCAGCACTTCCTCTTAGACCACCAACGCGTCCTCTTAGACCACCAACATGTCCTCTTAGACCACCCACACTTCCTCTTAGACCACCAACATGTCCTCTTAGACCACCAACATGTCCTCTTTGACCACCAACACGTCCTCTTGTCCCTGATTGGTTCCTTTCTGCTTCCAGGTATCAGCAACCCCAAACAGGCCAAAGATGGAGCCAAGAACTTCACCTTCGACTACTCCTACTGGTCCCACACCACGGTGACGTCACACGCATGTACACACATGCACGGACATGTTGGCGGCAGCGTGGCGCCGTAGTAACCAACATGTGTTTGCGTTTCTGCAGCCTGACGACCTCGGGTTCGCCTCACAGCGGCAGGTTTACGAGGACATCGGAGAGGAGATGCTGCTGCACGCCTTCGAGGGTAAAAGCTTCACAGTGCACATCTGGATGTTCAAGAAAATTGGCCCAAAATTGAGAGTTTACAAAAAATCTGTCGTTAATCGGAAATTTTTAAAAAGTCTGTCGTTAATCTGAGATTTTACAAATAATTTGTCATTATTCTGAGAATAAAAAAAAACACTCAATAAAGATGCTTTTTGATATCTTATTTTTTATGTGCTATAAGCTATAATTTAGAATTTGTGTGTGTGTGTGTGTGTATCTGTGTGTATATCTGTGTGTGCTTTTGGGCATGAGTCTGTTAAATAAATAAATTGAATTAATAATAATAATAATAATAGTAATACATTTTATTTGTGGGCGCCTTTCATGACACTTAAGGTCACCTACAAGTGCTAAAAATGATAATGATAAAACAGCAAATAGAGACAAGAAAACAGCACAGAAACAATAAAATAAGATAAAACATTAACAAACAAGAAGACAGCAGCATAAGCGATAAAACAGAGTCACAAGAAAAAGTGGTGGGATCCCCGTAGATCATCTCAGGTACCAAACGCTCGTGTAAGCAGGTGGGATTTTAGGCAGGAGTTGAACCGTGGAAGGTGGTCGATGTCCCTGGTGGATTGTAGAAGTGAGTTCCAGAGACGTGGGGCTGTAAAGTGGAACGCTCTGGACCCATGGATGAGAAGAAACGGAGTGTATATGATGGAGTTAAAGGATGGAGGAGAGAAATGATAGGTGGAGGTGCAAGATTGTGGAAAGATTTGAAGATAAGGAAGAGAATTTGTATTTTAGGCGATGGTTTATAGGGAACCAGTAGAGTTCCTGAATGATGAGGAAGATATGTTGATTAGAGGGGGTTCAGGTCATGATGCAGGCAGCAGAGTTCTGGACCATTTAGACTTGAGCGATAGACTGGAGAGGAGAGGAGAGGAGAGGAGAGGAGAGGAGAGAGAGTGACAGTAGTCAATGGGAGACGTGACCAGGACATGAAGAAGGATGGTGGTGCTAGCGGGTGTGAAGGAGTCTTCGTAAGGTCTTGTCTCAGGTCTCATAGGAGAGCATGCCATCGAGGAAGACAGCCAGGCTTTTGACTTGAGGGGAGGAGGAAGGACGTGGAAAAGTTGACCAGAAGGTTTGAATCGGTTTTGGTTTGGTGTAATCAATGCAAATGAGTTTTAGTGTTGAAATATTAGCAGTAGATGTTTTCATGCATGCATGAACACGTCTGACCAGTGTGGCAGTTGTTACACAGTATACACACACAGAAAAACAACAACGTCCGTTTCTAGCTAATATCTTAATCACTTGAATGTATTTTAGCTTTACTCGTATTTAGTAAGTGCGATATCGCTATATTACAACAGCTAATTGTTATTCGGGATTTTTGTGGAAGCATGTAGGTTGAAAAACAAAAAAACTAAACTAAACAAAAAATCCAAAGCAAAAGGTTGTACTCCTCCTACTGAATGTTAACGACATTTCCTCTTTTATGATGATGAATATAGTTAAAGAAAGTATGTAACAAAGAACAAAGTCATTATTGGAGTCAGAAGAACAAATAGAAGCTAGCCTAAACATATATGCAACCTTACCAAGGCTCTGCCTTATTCATGCTCGGGTGCAGGGACACGTTCAAGCCGCTTACACAGTTACATAATACACAGATGGTGTCAGAGTTACCTTAATATGCTGCTCCCTTGCTTTACCTCTGCTTCTGTCCAAACACAGAACATATATGTGCATATATTCAAGTGTACAGCCTAAGACTTGTGAGAAATGCGATTATGGATGAAAGAAAATAAGAAATAAAAGTTGTAAAACAAACAAAATGACACAAAAAATAGTGGAGGACCTAAAGGTGACTGTAGTGTTTCCTTCCGCCGTTTGTATAATACTTAGTGGTGGTGCTGAATGACGAAAGATGACTCGTAAGCAAAACGGAGATTGTGCAGCAGAATGGCTAGAAACGTTAGCTTCCTGAGGTGTTCACAGGGAGCTCAAGAAAATGGGATGCACTCTAAAAAAGAAATATAAACTTCCCCACGTCCACATCCATGGATGAGGTGCCCCTGAGCAAGGCACCTGAAACCCCCACCTGCTCCCTCGGCAGCCCACCCTCTGGGTCCAGCTGCCCAGATGGGTCAAATGCGGAGAAAGAATTTCCCCACGGGGATTAATAATAGTACATCAAAATTTAAAAAACCAAATCATTGGCCTGACTGGGTGTGTTACTGATTATACTGTACACTCACGCAGTGTGGACAACACGATCCCCGCCGCAACAGTGAGCTGCTTCCCAGCACTCGTGAAAAAATCAGCAAACTCATAAAGAAGTCTGTTGTGGTTCTGCAAAGAGCGACACTTCATAAGACATTGTGCACAACCCTGATAATCCCCTTCACAACACAAGGACTCAGTCAGACTTCTTCAGGTCCACTGCAACACATCCTGCGACAGGAGATCCTTCCTGAACACTGCTGTAACCATCGAGAAAACTGAAAAAAACTGCAACAAACGACGACGACTGCAACAGTTAAGTTCCCTTGGGGGATTCATAAAGTATTATTCAGTATAGCTGAATTCCTGTTTTCTATTTTCTGTTCATAGTGTGGCAATAAACCTTCCCTTTGTTGATTAATAAACCGTTATTAATTTCTTTTCAGTTCAGTAAAAAAAGAAAAAGGAAAAACAAGAAAAAAGTCACACATTTCTGCCAGTGTGGGAGTGTCATCACTACTATTCACAGTGTAGAAAGTTGCCCTCATCTTTTCCATCTTGGCTTTCTTCTTTCTTCATCCTCTCATTTGGTTTTTTTTTTCAAACAATGCTAATAACTTTTAGATTTGTTGCTGCAACTGCTCTCAGCGTATTCTGATGTCTGAAACAGCTTGTTGTTGAATCAATAATAATTACACGATGAAAGGGCTTTCCACTAATGATTTTACACAGCAGAGCTATGTTAGAGGAATCAGGGTAATAAATATTGCTCTTTTTGTACACAGAGAGGAAAAAGTGGATAAGGAACAAGCTGCAGTTGAAATAAAGGCCGGTGATGGAAAAAGTGTGATGGATGGAAACAAGACGGTATTTCATCACGCTGGCTCTTCATTTGTGAAAACAACATGATTTAAGACATTTAAAGAGGATCAAGCTCTGTCTAGATGTTCACCGCACACTACCACCATGCATAATACAAGCAGTGTGCCATGGCAGACACTAGAAACCCACGTCACCTTAAATCAGATGTTTTCACAGTTATGCTAGCTTAAATGAAACTTTGACTCCCATGGTGAAAAACAAAGCATGCAACAATAACCGTCTACACCAGATATGACTGTGACAGGGGAAAAGCACAGCATATCAAAATTATGCAGAGAAAATACATCCATTGTGTGTCATTATTCTACAAATTTCTTTCCCATGAGCAAAGAAAAAAAGAAATAAAGTGATAAAGATTTGACAAGGTAATTGGTTTTCTTCTTGTAACTGAAAGTGTGTGACTTTTTTGGAAGGCCATTTCCTTTCTAACATTTGAAATAATGACTGAAGATTTAATATTTTATGTCTCCATTGGGCTCAGAGTGGTGAAGCAAAAAAGCTAGAGGCTTCGTAATCAAAAGACGTTAGCAAAGACTCAAAAACAGAGAAGAAAAATAAGCTGAACAAAAGAAAAAAACAAAACCTATTTTGATTCAAAATTGTACAGGAATTGGATAAATTGTGGATGAATGTGTGCCAGCCAGCCAGGGCTCATGGAAGCTGGAAAATCATCTAAACTGCTGTGTAGGCGTTTTCGTGTTAACTTAGATACACAGTAGTCACCTAACACCTTGTACATCCAGAATTCTCAAGTTTTTCTTGCAGTAAAAAGCTGAATTTTCTTCATCATACTCACTGCATCTAGAAATACATCAAAATACTTGACTAAATTATTTTCTATTCAGACAAAAATAAAAAATAAGAGCAATTTCCTTGAAACAAAGCTTCTTTTTTTCTAACTTTCTTGGAAATAAGTTTTAGTGCAAAAAATGAAAAGTTGCTGCCAATAAGTTTAAGTACTAGATCAGAATTCAGAACTTTGTCCCAAATAATTGAAGTGTGTTTGACAACACCTTTTATGAATAAAGTGACATGACATTTGGTGAATTATTCTGGAGTTGTTCAACCCCTGGACAGATGTGTGCAGGCCGGGTTACAGCAGTGAGGCTTAGAGAATCCTATGTATGTGCACGCGTCACACCTTCATGTAATTTTGGTGGAGGTTGCTCTGCTTTCATGCGACAGTGTGCAGGAGAGCGCTGGAATCCTCTGAACATGATGTCTACCTCAGTGTTTTAAAGCGTCTTTCTAGCAGGCGCGTTATTTGGACATCGGCCCAGATTGTTGAGGTGTTCATAACGGTGGGTAAAACTCCCTCCAGACAAACACATGCCTCCCCTCCACATCATCCTCTCATTTGTGCACTTCAGTTATATTTACTGGAAACCAGAACCACCTGTCTTTGAACTGGCTACATCAACATGGATGTTCCCTAAAACTCCATCTCCTTTCATTTTTCTGTTTTTCTTGCTCCTGCTCTGTTAACTGTCACCCCTCCTAGTCCCCCTCTTTTCAATTATGCAACAATTTTACTGCTTTTAATTGGATTTCCCAGATCCACATGATAAATAGATGTGCTGATTGTTGATACGTTTGAGGACCAGTGATGGCAGTAACGGTCTTAAAAGTAACGCCGTTACTTCTTCCAGTACCGGGTAATCTAACTAATTACTCGTTCCAACGTAGCAACGCTGTTACCGTTACCAACAGTGGGCGTGTCACAAACTAAAGCAACTCATTGAAGCTCTTGTCCTCCGCAGGAGCTGCACACCTGTTTTTTTTTTTTTTTTTGGTGAGGGAGGGGCGACACAGCTGCATAAGCAATGATGATTGGCTAATGTAGAGTAAGCTTTCATGGTAAGCCAATCAGAGTCCGTGTTCAGTTTTCCAGTCTAGCAGAGGCAAACAGCAGCAATGGAAAGTCTGGACCGAAAGTTGACGTCTCAAAGTGGAAGTACAGGCACTACTCTTGTCTCCTTCAGGTAAAAGACAACATACTTGTGGATTGTACATTATGTCCCGGAGCACCATGTTTGTCCACGTCCGTTATAAGCAGGTCTAATCTAATGAAGCATCTCTCAGCATACAGCTTCTACTAAACTAGTGGCCTAAAACACCAACGTTGATGATGATGATGATGATGATGATGATAATGATAGATGGCCAGGGGTTTGTTTCAAAAAGCAGGTTATGTAGAAAGTCCAAGAAACCGTAAACTGGAACTCTGAGAAACTCTTAATTTTTCTGTTTCACAAAGCGGTGACTGAACCGAACTGAAGCAGAGGGTTCAGTTGAGCTGGACTCAGAAACTGAGGTAAGTGATACTCAGAGTCTGTTACCACGGCAACTGACTCTGAGTTAAACCTGGTTGGGAGCAGCTTTACTTCAACATCCCAGACTTCCTCTCTGTCTCCTCTCCTTCATGAAGCTGTAACAGGTTCAGTTCAATCAGAAAATTGATCATCTAACGATCATTGTGGAGACGTCTGATCGATGAAATGTCGCATTTAGCAACAGTATAGATAGAATAGATGGTTTAATAGTTTAAATGTGGTAAAACCAGCCATGACTTCAACTCCCCCCACCCCCACCGGGACATTTAAACCGTCCATCCTTCCGTTCCATGTATTTTCTTGTCTTCGCAGACAGGATGAACTCATCAACTCATCATTTTACCGACACAAGTAGTTCCAGTAACTGATGGCTAGCCTCATGATGAAACTCTCTCTCCCTTTTTTTTTTGTTTGTTTTGCTGAAAATGCTGACTTAGAACAGAAATTAGAGATAGAATATGTGGGAATTTATTGGCAGTTTGGTCATGAGTTAATTGCTGTTTTATGCTAATGATAATGCAGTAAGCACTTGAGTTTTATTGCTTTGCTATCTTCAAACCTATAACTCTAAAGGGTTAGTCATTGTTTTGTAATTAATCAGTATTACTTTATGCTCAAATTACAACCCACATGATGTTTATAATTAAATTTACTGGAAATCATCATTATATTTTCAATCCAGGAATAGTTAATAACGTGTAAATCTATCCTCCAGTCTTGACGCAGCAGGAGTGAGTTTACCATGAGAAGAAAAAGCCACCTGTACGAAATGTTTTGAACTGACATACAAGGAAAAATAAATGTGAGCTGGAGTTTTCTTGGGATTCTGATGACCTACTGAAGTATGTTTGCATTATATATTTTTCACACTTTCTGCTTTTTGGCATAGCTTTTGAGGGATTAATAATGACATGGTACACATCACTTTTAAGTAATCTAAAGCCGTATTCACAAAATAAAGAGTCTCTCAGTCATCACTGTATTCTCTGTGATATGGAGGGTGAGGCATTATTTTATGGTATTTTCTAGATTTATGTATGTCATTGCTCTTCCTCAGATGACCTATTTTTCCACTTCCCAGGGTAGACAAAAAGGGGTGAAGAAGGGGGAGACGAGTGATTGTGTCATAGTTAATACAGAGCATGTAAGGGACACCCTTCCATAAAATTACTGTGTGCAAGGTCACCTTCTGGTCACATCATGGAAGAAAATGGAGCAGACATATTTATATATAGTTTTTCTGCACTTTTGTTTACAGAATGTTGCTTTAATATATGTAAGGGCATGGCTTTGCAGAATTTTCCAACCTTGCTTTGTCCACTATGTAAAAGCCAGTGGGATAAAACTGAGGGCACATCTTTCAGTAATTTTGCAGAATGTCAGTATGTAAATGCCTAATATGTCTTCATCCATGGAGTGGTACAGAGGACTCTTCCCTCTTACGTCTGTTTCTTTGTATCTGCGGTCGTAGTTCTCAGCCAAGCACAGCTAAGTGGTTGTGGATTTTTATGTATCTCCAGCTTAGGAGGGAATCCTGGATATGATCCTAGTGAAGTTCACCTCTAAAACACCTGCATCTGAGATTAAATGATCATCATTTCTGCATCACTGAGATCTCTGTGTGACTGGTATGTGGATTACAAATGATGACTGTCCTAATTCTCCTCATCTCCTTCTTTCCCAGCTGGTCTTCAGCAGGAGGGTCCCCCTAAGAACCAGGTTCTGGTCCAGGTTTCTTCCCATGAAGGAGTTTTTTCTTGCCACTGATGGTGTTGCCATGTGATCAGGGGTCAAGCTCTGGGTTTCTAAAGCGCCTAGAGATGACTTGTTGTAAATAAGCGCTGTATAAATAAATTAAATTGAATTTAGAGAACAATTTTATAAAGCATCCCAAAGATGAGAAAAAACATGTTTGGTGAAATATAGATATGTACCAGAGTTTATAGTTAATGAAAACTAAGACTAAAACTGAAACTAATAATTCAGTTCAGTGAAATAAAATAAAAACTAACAATTTCTTTTTTGCAAAGTGAAACCTAAATAAAAAGTAAAATTAGCAATACTAAATAGAATTATGGGTAAGTGAATTTGGAAGTGAGCAGGTCAGGATGTGATGTCATGAATCCTCCATCAGTGAAAGAACTACATCCATGGATGAGGTCCAGCAGGGAACCATCTACGACACACTGGATCTCTGGAAGATATTTATGCTGAAATAAGTAGCTTTAGATTTAGTCAGTGCTTCTGCCTCCCAAACCTTTGTCTGGCGCATTTTCTCCTGCTGTTATCTGGTCTGAGAAGTCAGTATGCATATACACTTGAACAACAGGTTTTCCTTAAAATGAATACTTGACCGAACATCTGTACTGAGAGTGGTTCAGGGGCTTTAGCATGAACCCGTTCTTAAGTGTTTGTAAAATCCACGATGGAGACTCATTATTGAATTCTTATTTCTCAAGATTGTCCTTTAGCATGCTTCCTCTTCAAGCAAACACTGTTGTCTTAACAATTAAACAGAAATCTTGGCTTTTTTTAAATGTTTTTGAACTGCATTCTGGGTCCCAGTGTCTTTTAACCTTTGACACCTTTGATTTTTGTCCTGTACTTTTATACGTTTATAGGCAACGTTCTTTCATCCTGGATCTCCAAGTCAACACCTTGAAAACTAAAACTAAGACTAACATGAAACTAAAACTATCCATCTTTCAAACCTAAAACAGAAACTAAAACTGTGGATGCACTTGTTAAACTAACTAAAACTGAACTGAAATAAACAAAGTGAAAAGCAGAATAAAAGTAAATACTATTAAAAAATGTATTAGAGCTCTGATACATACATACATACATACACTACCTAAGATGACAGGCATAATTAAATGAATAAATAATAATACTAAGACTACTAATAATAATAACATTAACAACAAGAAGATTATTTTACCACATATCTTGCCAGTGGTGGCACAAAACACATCTGCATAATTCTGACAATTTACAACATCGCAGTTTTTTCTCTCAAAACCTGCAAACTCAAAACACCCTTTTTTTTTTTAGCAAAAGAGAAAAAGCCAGACTGATATATTCAAACAAACAGAGGGAGAGAGTGTCAGAGGTTTTCAGATTGCTTGGACAAACTGTGCGTGTAAACAGTTTAGCAAGTGGTGCTAACGGTGTTAGCATGTCTGCCCAAGAGCAGTCTGATTGGGATGGCCAAGTTATTGTTGTTGTCATGCAAAAAGAGCAAAGAATGCGTGGAACGATTTGGTAGGGTGACCAAACGTCCTCTTTTACTGGACATGTCCACTTTTTACATGCTGTCTGGGGGAGTTTTTATAGATTCATGATGTCCGGTTTTCACTGTTTTTCATAGGACCATCAAGCGTCTACTTAAGAATACTACGGTACTTAGTTGTGACATAATTCCAGAGAGGCGGCCTAGTGGGCGGCTCTGTGACACACACACACACACACACACAGCGCAGCAGCATTGAGCACAAAATAGCGAAGCAAATGTGCAGTTTCTTTTCTTTTTTTTTTTGCAGCTTAACAGATGAACTGCAAAAAGAAACTTCCCACGTATCGTCCCGGTCGGGACAGGTGGGAGGCTGAGGACGCCGTGTCCACAGCTGGCACATCTGCGCTGCGCTGGCATTATTCTGATATTAGCATGGAAAAATTCACGGGTTGTCTTCTTTTTTTTTTAACTTTAAATGAATGTTGGAATCGTTTAGTAGCAGTTGCCAGCTAGTCCAGTGGTTAAGTGGGTGGACACTGATCCAGTGGATTTTGGGTTCAGTCCCCAGTGTTTAACATCTTGTTGTGTGTCTTCCTCTTTTTTTTGTCCTTGTTTTCTCTCTATCCAGTAAAGGCCACTGGAAATCTTTTAAAAAGATGCTGATATGACATATGAAACATAAACTGCTAACTGCTGCTGACCAGATGGTGAATCATCTTCTCTGTTGGCTCCTACTGAACTCTGATGGAGTCAGAGCCTCACCAGCCATGAACCTCACCACGTCACTGGTCATGAGGCGTTACTTATGTATGTCTGGATATCTTAGAAAAAATCATTTCAGACAGAAAAGGGATGTTTTAAATAAATGTATGGTTTATAAAGCTATGTTTTCATCTTTGAGTATCTTTAAAGTATTTTTGCAGTATCTCCAAGAGGCTGGGTAGGATTTCCTCTTTTTGGGTTTCTATACATTCCCAAAGTAGCTGATGGCATTTGTTCAAGCTTTTGCTTCATCAGCCACCATCAAGTTTAGGGACTGTGCCCCACATGAAACATAAAGTACATGAAGATTCTTCTCAAGAAGCCCAGCTTGTACTCCTTTGTTCATCCCTTTCATGTTGGCATTATCATATGATTGTCCTCTGCAATCATCAAAGAGAATATTCAGCTCCATATGTTTGTTCAAAATCAAAGATGACAAACTCAGGCCTGTTGTTTGAAAAGCCACAAGAAACCCCAGAAAATGTTCCTTGATTTCTGATTCTTCGTCCATTTTGACAGTCCTTATGATGACTGACATCTGCTACATCAGGACTACAGCCCAAAAGGATTGAATAACATCTGGACTGTTTAATCTCAGTCACCACTGTGTCCAACATTTTCCCACTGATTGAAGCCATACGTTCGTTTTGGATGACATAAGTTCAACCTCTTTCAGGAATTTCCATTATTTTGCTGGTGTAACGTGTCTGATGAAGCTCTGTGCAAGATTTCTCTCAACTAGGGACTGTATGATGGAGATTAATTGAGTCAGAACATCTCTCCAGCGCCTCTTTTCAGCCTCCAATACTGTCTTTTGAGTTTGGTCTATTGTCTTTCCAGTTTAGCTCCAATCCTTTTCAGGTTGCCATGTGTATAGTTTGCTAATCTGAAATGGTCCTTCTACATGAGTGCTGAATGAATCGGAGAGAACTGGTGGCCAGTCAGCTGGATCTACTGGTTTACCAAAAATGGCCAGGTGACCATGTAATGTGCAGATGAAGATGACCTTGCTGCTTCCTGATCAGAAGGAGGTGCTGAGCAACGGATGGAGGTCTTGTGACCAGTCTCGACCCGTTTCTTTCCTGGTCTCAGTCTTGAGCTGGTTTTGGATCGTTATGTCTCGGTCTTAGTCTTGTTGACAAATTGGATAAAGACCGGTTTGAGACTCTGTAGTTTTGTTAAAAACAAACAACAACAAAAAGAGTAACACCCTTTGATCTTCACCCGCAGACGCACATCATCATGTGAATTAAAAACTACATCAGTGATCAGAGCACCGCTGGATCCCACTATCTCAGACATAATACAATGTTGTTGCTGCGAGAATGTTGACATCAGCACGGCATTTGGTTCTTTGATTACTGCGTAGTTGGTCCTTTGGTTTAAAAAACCCAATATTCACCTGCAGTCTTTCACTAACACACCTGCTGTCTCACCACCAAACACGTCCTCGGTTTCAAGAATTATTAGATTTGCTTTTCAAAAGCATGAAGAATTCGAAGAAAGGTGGAAGAAAAAACACAGAACAACCTGTAATTTTGTCCACCTCCAGGATTAAGCATATGTGAAGTAAATAGATGCACCCCTCGGTGTGCCACTTTATGAAGGGTGCTCGTCGTAAACATCCAGGCCTCTGGCCCCGTGGTGGGACCTTCCCACTGTCCTGAAGGCTCTCTCAGGTAGCCCTTTTGAACCACTAGAGCAGGTGGATTTGAAACTGTTGACTTTAAAGACAGTTTTACGGCTTGCATTAGCCTTGGCTAAGCGGGTTGGTGAGATACATGGACTGTCTGTACACCAGTCATGCATTCAGTTTTCCACTGATGGCATCAGGGTTAGTTTGCAGCCTAACCCGGCCTTTATCCCTGAGGTTGTTGGCTCCTGCTCTTCTTTTGCTTTCCGCCTTTTGCCTCTGATGAGCACTGGCACCTGCATTTCCCATGTCCAGTTTGTGCATTGCGGATCTATGTGAACAGAACCTAGTCTTTCAGGGAAAGCGATCAGTTCTTTGGGTCATGGGCAAGACCATATTGGGGGAGGCCAGTGTCAAAGCAGCGTTTCTCCCACTGGATAGTTGGTGCTATTGCCCTGGCTTATACTAGCAGTGGTCTTCAGCCCCCTGCTAGCCTACGTGCACACCCCATGAGGGATCTGGCAACATCGTGGGCACTCTTTAAAGGAGTTTCCATCCAAGATGTGTGTGCGGTGGCGTGCTGGGCCTAGTCCCATACATCTGGATGTCACAGCACCAACCCTAGCACACTTAGTACTCAGGGCGGGTTCACAGGTTGAGGCTCTTCCCTGAGAGGTTGCTGGACCAGCTGTCTTCTTTACAGGCAGGTCTGGCGATCCGGGAGTCAGTATTTCTCCCCATAGTGAGACACGATACGGATGCTATGAAAGGGAACCATGTACAACCCACCCTGCCGGTATCTGCAATGTGCCCCCCTCCTGACTATCCCACCTCACAGGGACCTGCACCTAGGTAGTTATGTTAAGTTATGTTCAAATATTTTATTCAAATATTTTGCTCCATTAAAGTTGTAATAGTTGTCATCTGAGGCAATAAAATAATGAAACTCATTTTGCTGTATTTTATGTCTTGTGTAGCACATGTCCATTGGGAGAACAGGGTTATGTTGACATGTAAAAGATGCATAGGCCATGATGTTTAATAATGAGGACATAACAACCATGTTAAATATCCCGTATGTCTCTCTCAATTTTGAGAGCAGCCTCAATTCTGTTGAGGTTCTGAGCCTTTTGATCTCCAACTAGTAGTGAAATCATCACAGATCCATTGATTTTGGTTGGATTTGTATCTTTTCTTTCTGTGGAATGAGTATACTGTTTAGTGAAAAGAATGGCATATTGACTGATGTCATAACTTGGAGAATAGTTGATTGCCAAAGAAGTAAACATGAAAAAAGGGAGAAAACGCCTATTTTTTTTGGCATTAAATTGAGCCAAAATCATATAGAAATGCATTTTAAGTTATTTTGTTAGTGGATGTTGTCAGCACATGTGTTCTGTGTATCTAGAATGAGAAAACATTTTTCTGATAAAAAGTAAAGGGTACATACATTAAAATGGCCACCTTTTTTTTTCACAATATTTCCAGCAGAGCAGATACTCCAATTATTGGTTCTGAGGGTCAAAATTAACAGAAAAAGCACAAATAAAAAATATGGCAGACCATGTCAGGTTCAACCCATATTTTATTGAGCTTTTGAGACTTTGGCTCCCCGACTATAAATTGTGTATCTACAATTAATATTATACTGGCCGTTGGGGGGGACCCAAATGACTCAAGCGAGTTACTGGTCACATCATTATGGACTCGATTAACCCGAGTCCATAAGATGAACTGAGTTTACCTGCACTACCCGCACAGTGTGAAGTGGTTCAGAACTGGAAATAATAATCTGGCTGATGCAAAGTCTTTGTCTGTCATTCTGTCTGTCTTCCAGACTGCAGATTGTTAAAAAAGACAACATGATTTCAGGCTTTAATGAAGACACATTAGGGAAGCCTTGAGTGTGAGTTACCACTTTGTAGTTTGATATGTACTTTGCTGGGATTTTATATTTTATATACTTGGTTTGATGGAAACTAAACTTATTGTTTAAAAGAAAACAATTCCTTGTTTTGTTTGAAATTGGCAAAATACATTGCTTTGTTAGGTGTTATTGATTGGTGACTTAAATAAACAATCCATACCATCCAGCGTTTGGCACCCTGCTACCAAAACAAGTGATACGGAATATTTAGGATGGAACAATCAACCGACGACGTCAGTTGACTGTTCAATAGAAGATCCTCACTTATGTGTGACATGAAAAACACAAGACGCACCATTCAAGCCTTAAAAGTTAACCCTAACATCATTCCAAATTCAAATTTAATTTAATTCAATTCAATCCAAAATGCTTTATTAATTCCCAAAGGGAAATTTAGTTATTGCAATAGATGTCATGATTCACATCTCTCCAAAGATTCATAGTTTTCAGTATTAGAAATAATAAAGATTTACTCCAGATGACACACAAACCCCTTTAGGTTGGCCCTCCACTATGACCACTGCAGGAAGGACTATAGACGCCATATACTGTACGTACCACCTGCTCACCAAGTAAGCTATCTGGCGACCAAGCTTCCTATTGTTTGTAATACAGAATAACCTGAACTGTATTTTCAGTCTAAACTGTTTTCCAGGTGAAATAATAATAATAATACACCCCCTCCACCTCTTCCCCTATGATTGAAATTGTGTTTATTAGAGTACTCCCAGTAGGAATGTGTATGATTAGGGTTTTATCATACTCATACAGTTTATTGATGTGCAATACGTCTGATCAGAACTGGCTTCTCTCTTTAAGCTTTTTGACACATCCAAAATACCTTGACAGTTTTTATTTAAGAAAATCAACATCTCTCAGGAGTATAAAAGTATATAATGTACAAACCAGTGTGCACTGAAAGGGGACAGTAACAGTATCCCACCAGTCTATCATGGCTCGAACATTTTGGATAGCACAGATGAAATAAAAAAGTAAGCATTGCTGGGTATTTCCTACTGTACTAGCACCAACTAGATTCCACTGAAGAGCAGAGCAGTGACTCAAATAAATAAATTTGGCTTCAGTTCTTTGGCATTCTACCATTTCCTTCCTGCATTGTCTTCACTCTTTTGTAAGTGGTAAATGTGCCACTCTTGGATGTCCACCACTGCAGTTGAAGACACATTAAAAGCCTGCCTGGCATTTCCTTTCAGGTTATTAAATAATGTAAAAGGTGACACACTGCTGTCAGTTTATAACTTCAGACTTATTTTTTCTAATGAGTACTGTTCACTTGATGAGACTGAGCCAGTTTGGGGGCTGTGATGAACACGTAGTACCTTTGCTAAAGCAGCTAAATCCTCCTCACTTTTGGCTGATATTGTCAGTGATGACTCAGGCTGTTGAATGTCGTACCCATTCAGTCATGAATTACTTGTATGTGCATGTTTTTCTGTGTGAAGTGGAAGTTCAATGAGAGCAGTAGGTGATCCTGAGCAACGTGCATCACCACTCGGCAGCATGATCCAAGCAATATTTAGTGCTCATTGTATTATTTCTTTGCATAGGACCTGGCAGGACCTGTGACTTTCAAGCAATGTAGAAGTTCATAATAGCTTATGTATATTATGGGTGACGGAAATGTTATAATTTTTCTTTCAGATTTGTTTTTTTCATGCACTTTGGAAAAAAAAAATAAAAATGTGTCTATTCCTCACGTGATATATGCAAACAGTGAAGAATCACAGTGAAGTAAGATAGAAATTCACATTGCTTTTCTTTACAGGAATGGACAGATCCAGTTTCCATAAGACGGGCCATTATTGCAGCGCAGCCTCACAGGACAACATTTGGTAGAAATCTCAAGCCTGTGGCGAGTGCGAGAGAGTTTTAGTCCTACCCTTCTTCAGATAATGTGTTCTCTTCAAACCAAAATTTTGGTTATATTTTGGTCTCACTTCGGTCTTTGGGAAGCATAACTTTCCTTTTATAAAAGCTAATTCTAGCAATAAAAGGTTATGTACAGTTACCATCAGAAAACATTACACAAATGAGCATGTTATTGGAAAAAGTAAAAAATAAAATATCTAAGAAGCAAATATCAACCTCACATACAAAGAAACAAAGATGGATGGGTGGATAGACGGATAGATGGATGGATAGAGCACACGTGGGGGATAACAGTTCACCAAATCTTTTGATAGCTTCATCAATGGTGTCTGGAAGCAACTCAGATAAGGTTCTTTTTCTCATTATTCTTGAAATTCTAACTTAAGAAATAATGAAGGAATATAAATGTCATTATAAAAGCTATTTGATTTGACAAAAAAATAGAATCAGAAGTAATCTTTTTTTTTTCCTTTTCTCCCAAGATATGAGCAAACACTTTTTGCAGATTTTTTTGATGTCTTTACCTTTATACATCACCATAGTGCAAATGAAATAAAACGGTCAATGTGATCAAAGCATAGACTTTCAGTTTTAATGAACTTTTAGTTCTTGTCTAAAAGTCCAAGTATCTCCTAAAATAATTGTCATGATTGAGCTCCAAAGTCAAGATTGTAAGTCTGTTAAAGTGCACCTGCTCGTGTCCTCCAACACTTGTCCAGACTTCAATTATGGCCTTCCAGTTGGTCAAGTGTCTGATATTTTACTGATTACTGATGGGTATGATACTGTGTGTAGTTTTTGAGGTTTTGGTGGTAATCATTTTAGTCTAATCATTATATTGCAGTCTTCCTGTTCAGACTCTTCACTGTCGGCTTAATTACAATATCATGTAAGACATTTTAGTCACTCATCGAGGCCGTTAGGACATCATCTTTTCCTGTCTATGAACAGGTGTAAACTAAAGTGCCAGTGCACATCAATAATTGCAACACAAACACGTAATACATTTTTATTTATTTATTTATTTACTCTGGTTTAAAGAGAATTTAAAATTACTCACTGTTTTTGCCACAAAAATAAAAGTTTGTTGTCTGAATCAAAAAATAAGCTTTTTCTGCTTTCTGGGAAGTCCATTAGATCACCTTGCATTAGACCGATCTGTTTTCTAAATTTCACCCACAACAGTCGTATCATTAAAGCACAGCGTATTACTGGAGCCATATTTTCTTCCTAAAATAGTTTTAACCCCACAGCTTGACACCTGCCAGCCTAAGTGGAGCCAGCAAGTCAATATGTTATACTGCTCAACCAGCGGAGCAGCTTCTCTTTGCCCTGAGGTGTCCTCTTGGGTATTACAGATGGCTCTGAAGGAAGGCTTTACGCCATGTGAACGTGTCCATTTGAAGCAGACATCAACCCAATACGTGTTCCTGGGCAAGACTTTATACAGCTCTGGATATTCAAGACTAAACCCTGTTGTTTTGAAGGAAAAAAAAATAAAGACCTGCATGTTGTTTCACCATGGGGCTTTTGTTTGTCTGAAAGACCCTTAAGTGCTTTTTGAAAGTCTTACCTGGGTGCAAAAAGCATCCCATCACTGCCAAACCAGGTCTTTAGCTTCATACCAAACACAACAACAACTCAGTCAACCTTACTGGGAAAACGCTTCCAGCATCTACTGATACAGCAAGTTAGTTGTTTAGCTGCTGTGTTGCCCGACATCTGCTCAGATGAGCTAGCTGGCTTCATGTTGTCTCCTCTCAGATGATTAGAACAGAAAAATAACACATTTCAGTTGAAACTGAAAAAATCTTGACTGTTTTGTACATAATGTTGGTCAGCTCTGGCCTAACTGGCCTAGTGAGTCACATCGATGTGACATTGAACAGATATGAACAAGTCATGGACCTGGAAACAAAAAAAACCAAAAACATTTAAGGTAGAAAACTGGGAACTTAAAAAGAAATCCTCTATCTTGGACAAGGAAGCTGAAGTCAGTTAGGGTTCTTATTTCATATCTGTTCACATTTGCATTCTTCATTGTTATTGTATTTTACTTTTTTATCTGAGTCATAAGGAAACTTTGACAGACAAATGTATCCAATTCATATTGGATGCTACATTTCTCCCAAATCATCATTGCAAAAACCTGTGTGAAATATCAGTTTTTCTTTCACAACACTAAATTGCTCTGTTTTCTTTTCCGTTTTTCCGAAATGAAGGTAATTATGTATATTAGCTGGTAAAGTGGGGTTGATGATGGGTAATGTGGGGTGGTTTAAATCTAAGAATCATTCTATTTTTTCTGGATCTTTCACTTGTCCAGGTTTTTTCTCTTATTCGAGGTTATATTTCCTTGTGTAGAACTCATTTTCATTTGCTAGTTGTACGGATAAACTGTTTCTTTTATGTCCAAACTCTAATGTGAGGAATATTTTACCAGATACATTCATGTTTATGCATGTGCATTTGTGATCTTGTGTAGAAGGGAAATGAAATGAAAAAAGGGAGGAAAAAAAGCCTTTAGGCTGCTCACAATGTTTTTGCAGTTTTACACCCAGTCGCCACTGGTGGACATATTTTGGGGCCTTTTTGTTCATGCTCCAGGGTTATCTACTTGGACCCAATGTCCATATGGAAGATCCTTTTGTAACATTCAAGTTTAGCAGCCAGAACCCAAAACGCAGCCAAGACAAGGGAACGTTTACAAAAGATTTATTAAAGAACAAAATGTCAGTGTTGAAGTGGTCCTGCTTAGACCTGGTTGTACTGGTGGGTCTGGAACACAAAAACAGAAATGAGTGTTGTGACTGGATAGGAACCAGGGGAAACAAAAAGAGAGATTTACCAGCTATACGGGATCCACAGGATCCTAGAATCCAGTTTTTACAGAGTTGGGTGAGCCGAGACTGAATGACCTTAAGGTCCTCACATGTTCAATGAAAATCCACCATCCAATGCTTCGTGGTCCAAAGACAGTCCAGGGTCAGGCACAGTAGGGTCTCAGGCAAGGAAAATCCAGAATCCAATGAACTTGAAATAGGGTCAGAGTCGGGCAACAGGAGGTCCACAAATTCTTCTCATACACTGGTAAGGACAAGGCAGGGTCAAAACCAGATACTTGAAAACAGGAAACAGGGCTCGAAGGCTGTGACAAAGACATCAGACAATCTCACAATGAGCAGGTGAAGAGCAGGAGCTGAAGAAGCACAGGTGAGGACAATGAGCAGTCATCAGGACAGGGAGGGAGAGCAGCACAACCAAGAAGGAACCAAAATCATGACACCTTTCATACCCAAGCTATAACTTTTTGGTTCATGTCTTAAAATATTGTTTTAGTAAATCTACAAATCTTATCATACTTCAAGGTTGTTTGTTTTTGATCTTAGATTTCTTAGACCAGTCTGTAGGCCTGTCTGTAGACCACTTGTGTAGACCACTGAGCCATGCATCAAGAGAAAGTTTCCACCTTTTCATTGATGCCCAAATAGTTCAGTTTAAGTTTCTTTAACCCTCCTGTTGTCTTTGGGTCAAAAATGACCCAAGACTGTTTAACTGCAAAGAAAATCCCTTAATTGTTGTGTTGTTTTTTTTTTGTTTTTTTTTTCCCAACTAAAAATTTTAAGCCTTTCCCAAAGTGACCCCAAGGGACGCTGCTCATGCTTGATCTGTCAGGGGGACTAAGGGGGTACATGTCTCATATGGCAATTTCTTCACCGCTCATGAACTCGGGCTGCAGCTCTTCTAGAGGAACATCTCCATGGTTGGCACAGTTCAAAAGAAGAAGCCTGAGCTCTCCTGTTCTGCTTGTACTAAAGAGGAGAGAGGCACTCTCATCAAAGTTTGCTTTCATCCCCACCACTTACATCCCAAATATAGATAAGAATATGGTCCTCCTGAGCATGCTGCACAGAGCAGCTGACATCAGTGATCATGGGGATAGGATATCAGCCATCATCCTGGATCAAGATAAGATGAGATGTACCTTATTGATCCCAGGACTGGGAAATTATTGAACACACAGGAGGTGTGGACAACCTGAACTAGGTGATAAGGGCATACAGCTGCACCAGCAGTAGTGCTCGCTAGCTCCTGGTCATCCTCCATAACATCATAGATGTCTTATGGACTGAGATCAACCCGACCTGGATGCCTGATAAATAATGTTAAACAAGAGGAGTTTGTTGCTGGAGCTGCTGGGAAAGGCACCTATAACTCCATACATTCAGAGAAGGGAGCATCTCCCTTCCCAGCAGCCTTTGCAGCAGTTATGAAAGCTTTTTCAGGTTATGTGTAGAATTGCAGCTAAGCTTCGTCAACGGGTTGACAAGCTTTTCACAGTTACTGCAGCTTTCCATCATTACAATCATTTTAAAATTTATGAGTTTGTGAGTGCTTCAGTGATCTTCAACTGGCAGCTTTTTGACACAGATTTATATAAAATTTAATCACCTATAAATGACATACTGTAAAGCAACATTACCTCTGTACAAACCAATAAAAAGGAATAATATAAGAGGGGGATTAGTCTGAGTCTTTGGTTGTGCAGGTGAGCTCTGCCCAGATGACAAACAGCTGATGACCATTGTACTTTGACAGAATGAATACCTACCATTGCAATCAGAGCTGGATCAACCTGAAAGATGTTTTCTTTAGATGTGGTTGTGGGGTGGTGGTTAAAGGTGAAAAAGAAGTGGTTTTGTTGAGAAGAATCAGTGTAGTTGCTGGGAGAGTCATTGTAACAGTTAAACTTTAATATTTCCTGTCAGTGTAGGTGAGGTTCCTTTGAAATCAGAGGAATGTAGAATTCCTGATGCTATTTTCAGCTCATGATGACTCTAAACTTACCAACCACTTAGTTTTGATGACTTTACAATCAGGAACTAAGTTTTGCTAAGGGTTGAGGGAAATGAATCCATGTTGCGACATAACATCAGGTTTGGCTGACTTAGATTCTAAGTATTTTTAACCATTTTGGACATTGTGGGATTGTACCAAAATAGAGAGCCAGTGTAATCGATTGGGATCCATATGCTTCGCTAACACTTGTAAACTCGTCTGTGTCAGTTTCTGTTGCCTTTGAATGGGAGTACAGATTATCATCTGTTGGAAAAGTGAACTGTGAACACATTTGTTCATGCAATTTGGCTACTTAGTCACAAAGAGTGAATTTTCATTCTCTGATTCAGGGGTTTAGTTTCACATTTTAGATTTTATATCATCATATATCCAGCGCTGAATTGAATTTTCAGGTGTGAATGATACAAATAGGAATGATTCCTAATGTTTGGAACTTCACTGCATCTCCTGCAAGTCTTGCCAGTGGAGAAAAAAAGAGGAAACCTCTGATATTTCTGTACACCAGCCTTGAAGTGTGCATGGAAGGCCATACATTCTCACATTGATGAAGCAACTTCTTTGTGTGCCGCAACTTACATGAGGCCCCTGGTCTGTTGCAGTGGATGTTACTGATTACCTGTAATGATTGTATAGACGGAAGGATGAAAGAAAGAGTGCATGTATGAGTTAAAACAGCTGAAAATTCTATAGATTGATCATATAAAGCCTACCCTCATGCACATGTAAACATTTGTAGTTTCATCAATTCACTCTTGGCTGCTTTTCCTTCCTTATTATGAATTGCAGCACTGAATTGACTTGAATTGAATTTAAAGTGATATTGTACTTACAATATCTTACAATCACAACACCTCACCAACAAGTTGTCCTATTTGTAGAATCATTTGCCAAGTTTTCAAAACAAAATCATCCAGAGAGCCTGGACCTCTGTTTTAATTCTTTGAATCAGACTCAACCAGACTTGAATTCAGACTGCTGTTTGAAAACATGAGTATAAAAAGGCATCTGGTGAGACTGAAGTAAAGAACCGACAGCTGTCAATAAAGAAAAGTTAAACTAAACTGAAAAAGAAAGCAATATGCAAAACAAAAGAAAAATAAAGTATTAAAAGAAATTGTTAAATTGCACAGACCATGTGGCAGAGCTGCATTTTATTTTTCTCCAGGCCCCTAATCAGTCCTTCTGATTTTGATAGAATTAGTTAAGTTGGCACTTCCGTGCACATGCTGATATCACACATTTTGTAATTAAACCTGATGCATATGCATTTCCTGAGACAGAACCAGCTATCCGGACACATCACTGCAGGAGGCAGAGGCAGCTGACACTGGTGGAGAACAGCACTGGCATTAAAGTGTGTCTGGTACAATTATTTCAGGAACACTTGGACCATCTTTCAAGAGTCACCCGCATCACCCAGCTAACGAATTGGCCTAGAAGGACATTTCACTCCACAGACGGATGGTGATGTAAATGGGTTGTTAAAAAGGTCAGTGTCACGTGAAAAAAATAAAAAATTCACCACAGTAGAAGCATTTCACTGGATAATTTGCTTATGGTGAAGGAGAAAAAGATCTTAATGAAGCAGGTCTCTGACGATATGATTGCTGCTGAGAAAAGCAGCTTACTTACTAGCTTACTTTCTGTTGCAAACATGCCTCTGCAGTGATCTTTCTATGTTTTGGAGGACCAGTTACATTATTTTGTCTATGTCTATGTATCTGGGTCAGTTGTGCCTGTAGTGGAGTGTGTCACAGTCAAATTGTGTAAAATTATTGACGGCATCTACAGCATCAACTGTTGTGATTAAACAGAGCGTTCTTTAACTTTAGCTGAATTTTAGTGAGTTTTATCACAGTTCTTTTGTTAACATGTTGGTGGGATCAGTGCAGGTTTGGCAGTTGAGCCAGTCTGTTGAAAGGTTTTGTGCTGCTTTTTGATCCCATTGTCACTTGATATATGATATTTTGCCTTCCATGTCCTAGATGACATGCTGTGAAGTAATGTGGCCTCAGAGTAATGAAGTTCCTGGTTGAATCACATGTGGCCTGGTTTCTTGCTGGTCATGCTTGGGTTCTTTCTGTATGGAGCCTACATATCCCCCCATCTCCCTTTTTTTATCATTGTACTTTAAGCTGAAAAACAGGGATATTAGGGTTGTTTTTTGTTCACAACTGGGGACAGGAGTCAGTGGGAGTCTGCATGTTTGTTTGTCCTATTTGTCTCTGTGTGGCCCTGTAACGCACTGGTGACCTGCCCAGTCCCTTGCAACCCTGAAATAGATGCAAGCTGCTGTGTTTGTTGTTTTGTTTCTTGTTTTTACTTTATTTTACAAAAACATGTAAAACTATGATTACCTCTTAAGTGGCATGTATTTTAGCCAATGTGCTCCTGGCGATTAAAAAAAAGCATATACAACAAAAGAGAGAAAGATACAAAATAATTTATTATATGGCCATCCTACATTACATTTCCTTTGGAAATAATTTATGTACCCCAACATTTTTTTCTTTTTTTTTTTTTCTTGAGTATTTCAATAATCAAACTGCCTGTACTGTCTTTCCTGACAGCTAAAGTCCAGAGTGGATGAAAACTCTCAGTCCCAGCTAACCAGAAAGGCTTGACATGTAATTAATGGCCTGACACAGGCTAATGAAGCTAATGATGCTAACTGTGTTAGCATATGGGAGCCTCATGGGGATCCATGCTGCATGCACTAATTTAGATAAATGATGCCCTAGGTTATGTTGGGCTATTTGCATTTCATTTGGTGGAAGCCTTTGGAGAAATAGGGATTAAACAGGGGATGACTGGGAGAGATCAAACAGAAGAGGTGTTCAGGGTTGCAGGAATGGAGAGATGGAGGTGTTTACTCCTGTGAGTGTGTAGGTGGGTGTGGATTTTACATTGGCTGTGAATGATGCTGTTGACAGATAAAAGGGTTGGAAGCGGAGCCGTCTGATGGCAGACCTCAGCAGAGCAGTACAAAAAGAGATGTGTGTATGTGCATGCTTTTGTGAAACTTCACAAATTAGTAATTGCTGTTTATTAGCTATAAGTAAACTGTCCTTGTCAGCAAGAAAGTATTCAGAGAAAGTAAAATGTGGGGATTGCATCATTGCAACAGATGCGAGTCCATCTGAACCAAAGTTAGCTCGTACAAAATCCCACTATGTTGAATTAAGTAAGAAATGTTAAATGAAGGTAGCATGTACATTCATAGAATGCTATACTGACACACACACACACACACACACACACACACACACATATATATATATATATATATAATATATAATATGTGTGTGTGTGTGTACATATACACACACCAAACATAATCGCAAGTAAAACAGTGGTTATTAAAGAAGATAGTAGTTGATTTATTTGTTGTTGTTGTTGTGACTTCCTGAAGTATAAATTTCTTCAATCTTGTTTTGCTTAAGATACCAAAGCAGAGTCTTGTTCATATGAAATGGTTTTAGGGAATAGAATCAACCTCTTCACGACTCTCATCTGCCCTCCTCCTTTGTGGGTTGTGTCTGTTTCATGGGATGTTAAGTACCCTAAAGAATCTGAGCAGATGGCTCAGTGGACTCTTTCCAGACCTATGTGGTTCCCAACAAAGTGAAAAGTCTGAGCTTTTTGAATGTTTGAGCTGACTATATGCTTATACTATATGCTTTCAAGCACAGAAGAAACAAATACGTTTTGAAATACATTTCCTTAAATAAATGTCATTTTTCAGCTTCAGCTGTCCAATACCATTGCTGAAGAAAAATGATATTAAAACTTGTTTTGTGTTATTAATTGTAACAAAAAATAACCATCACATGACAATAATAACCTCACATGTTTGGAGTTTGTTCATTTGGGATTCTGAATGCATTTGTTTTCTGATCCAGCCACTGAATGAATGTAACCATGTTCAGGATGCGCTAAATAATAACATGTACTGATTGAAAACAGAGATTTTACCACTTGACTGAAAACTGGGCTGCATCATAGGTTAATCCAAGACTACTGCCATGTTCTCGGCATAATTTATCAATTTTCTCATAAGCAAAAGCATTATTTTCCCCCTACTCTAGTTTTGAGCTTTTATTGCTGAACCAAACAGATGGGTGTCTTGATGTGAACCCCAGTTTCTAAAATGAGAGTTTTGCACAGTTGTGTACACTCTCATCCTCCCTTACCGTTTCCCGCTGATGCGTGTGCTGTTCATGCTTGTGGTGTTACGTTCACGAAAGCATTAAGTCCAAGCTTGTGTAATTGGACAGGCTTTTTGATGCTGGTCTCACTGTCGGTGTGAATGCTTCAGTGGTTTAGGGTTTAATGGAATAAACAGCACAAGCACAGCTGGTGTCCACATAATTGGTAGTTAAAATTCTCTTTAATTCACTTTTTACCTAAAGGTTAAGTCTGACAGTGTGTTTATTAGAGCTTGTAAAGCAAGCTATCATATTATGTGTGTACAGAAACACATTAGGAATTTTATTTTACTTTTACTTTTTTTACAGTTGTCCTGGAAACGTGTTTGTTTCATGGTTGAACTGAAAGAAGGTTTGAGAATGATTTTATTTTCATCAGAAAATATGTAAAAGGAAATTGGCAAGTATCTGCATTTACACTGAATTTACAGAACATCTCCATTAATGACATTGTCATGTCTTGGATGGATGGGTGGGTGGATGGATGGATGGATGGATGGATGGATGGATGGATGGATGATGGGTGGGCGGATGGATGATGGGTGGGTGGATGGATGGATGGATGGATGATGGGTGGGCGGATGGATGATGGATGGATGATGGGTGGGCGGATGGATGATGGGTGGGTGGATGGATGGATGATGGGTGGGTGGATGGATGGATGGATGGATGGATGATGGGTGGGCGGATGGATGGATGGATGGATGATGGGTGGGCGGATGGATGATGGGTGGGTGGATGGATGGATGATGGGTGGGCGGATGGATGGATGATGGGTGGACGGATGGATGGATGATGGGTGGATTGATGGGTGGGTGGACAGATGGATGGATGGATGGTTGAATGGATGATGGGTGGATGGATGAATGGATGATGGGTGGATGGATGAATGGATGGTGGTAGAAAACCACAGTTCACGTGGAGGTTAACTGTAGAACAGTTTTACAGATCTTTTGATAACGTTTCATCAGTGGTGTACCCTGCAACAAGTGGAACTATTTCATCATTTATCCGTTTCTTTTTTTTCAGTGTCTTTACCTTTACACATCAAAACAGCAGATATGAAATAAAATAAGCAGGATGTGTTCAAAGACTTTCAGTTTTAATGTAAGAGGTTTCACAAAAATATGGCATTTATCTTCCAGGACATATACTTTTGAACACTTGAAAATGAAGGTTATTTGCTTAAAATGGCAATATGAATGAAGTCAAGTAATTGTACATAGAAATATTACCTTTAATAATTGTCCAAAATTGTACATACGTAATGTATCTTGCAAAAAGTCTCATGGTTTGTTTCCAAAGTCAAGATTTCCAGCCTGTTGAGGTGAACCTGCTCCTGTCGTCCAACACCTGTACAACTGCAGGCTTTAGTTAAAGGCTCCCAGTTAGGACAGTGTCTCATATTTACTGAGAACTGCTGGCTATGACATTGTGTGTGCAGCTTTTTGAGATTTTGTTGGTACTAAATTTTAGCCAAATCGTTATATTGTGGTGTCCCTGTTCAGACTCTTAATTACTGTGCAATTCAGGTTCTAACACATAAATCACTATTTTCTTTATTTTATTCTGATTTATAGAGAAAATGAAATTACTGTTTCTACAAAAAAAGAAAAAAAGAAAGTTGTTGTCTGTATTAAAAATTCAGAGTATGCTTTCATGCTTTCTGGGAAGTTCATTACATCATCCTGCTTGCTCTGTTTTCTAAAATCTACAATAGAACAAGAAAACCTGACCTTCAGCTGTAATGGAGTACATAACCTGTTGACTTGTGGGTAATGCAGTTTTTAATGGACTGACTTGAACTTTCAGAGCAGGCAGTGTAGCGAGAATGAAAGCAAGGGTAGGAAGAGGGGAAACGAGAAGGAAAACTAGCACTGAGAGATAAAAATACAACATTAAAAAGGAAAACAGCTAGATAAGAATGTTAAGGCTGTTATTGTTTTCTGTGTCTAACATCCTGAGACATGGCCTGTGGTATTCAGAAGATTGCATGCAGAGGAGAAAGCAAGAGATCCATAAAGCCTCTGCTTTCCCTCAACACCCCAGGGGAAGACATCTTTAATTCATGAACACTATAAAAATAAAGGTTTTTCCACTGATGGCCCTGCAGCCTGTAACAAACTCTCAAAGCTACACGGTAACATACAGATGTTGATGCTGTGGTTATGGATTCATGCCGACATGCAACACCCAGGATGTGTTTTATGCAGAAATGAGCAAAGACTACCTTTGGCTGTGCTAAATGGATTCTAAAAACCTGTCTAGATTCCTTCTGCAGAAAACAGACACATGACAAGTGGATCCATGTTCTTTAATGAATCCATTAGATATCTCCACAACTTGCTGTGCGTCAAAGTTTCTTTTCTTCAGCTAGTACTTGCAGCATTCAGCGTTGCTACTTTAAATCAGAGTAGTGTATACATTTATGGTTATCATGCAATATGGTTACATCATTGACAAGAGGTAACTCAGAATAAGATTAATAATCTTTTTTTTTTTTTCCCTGTACGGCTGTAAGGTCAGCTGTTTCTCTTAATTTCCTTGTTTTTGCTGTCAAAGTGTCAGTAATGAAGCTGCATTGTGGCTGTTTCATCTGGAAAAACCTATTATTACCCTCAAAATGTCTGTATTTTCATCATAACACGGTTCACTCTCTTTTCTTATAACTGTTATGATTACTGTGAATATCTTCAATGTATATTTGATGTACTGTCACACTCTATTGTCACTGATACAGCTGGATGATTGTACTGTTGCTTGGTAAAAATCACAAGAATAAAAAGGTATTCCACTTTAAAAAAAAATCTCTGAAACTCACGTAAGTGATTTAGTTGGACGTACCAAAATAAATGCTCAAAAGTCCAAGTTTATTCCACTAAAAAAAATGAGCATTTCACAAACAAATGATATTTTTAAGGTATCCATTATATTTCCAGTAAATGCCAGTCAGAATACTTGACTATGGATCATCAGTTTCAAGAACTAGAATTATTACTCATTCTACCTCAACAGTCTTCATCTCCAGCAACAACTTCAG